>PVJC01001317.1:0-42293 GCA_004026665.1 Murina feae
CCCCCATTGGCCTGGTTGCCTCTTACTCCCCCCCACCCCGCTGGCCTGGTCACCCCCAACTGTCCCCGCTGCTGACCTGGTTGCCCCTCATGGACTCCACTGGCCTGGTTGCCCCATGCAGACTACTGTTCAGTCGTTTGATCTTCCCTCCCTAACCCCCCTGCCGGTCTGATCATAGACAGCCATCTTGTGAGGGTGTGAGGGTTAATTTGCATATCACCTCTTTATTATATAGGACTACATGTAATTGTCAAGTGGATAATGCTGCGAGGAGTCTGCTAAATTCATGCACATCACAAACTGTGGTAATTTCTTAGAACCAAACATGTTTCTTGCATGGGCCCAAGTATTGCAGTTGATGACTGCTCTTATATCCTATGCCCTAGTGCACAGTAAATTCCTATAAATTATTTGGAGGTTGCAACAACAAAATAAAACCAAAACAAAAGCCATCTTCTCATGCACTCGGAGCCTCCCCTCCACCCCATTTCCTAACACATCAATGCTGAGATTTCTAGTGATGAGGTTTTTGATTCAATTATGAGATCCAGAAAGGGGACCAAGCTGTGGCCTTGCGGGAGCTGGCGATTCTCCTTTCGGTGTTCAGGTTTGGGAGAGTGGACCACGGCCCTTGTCTACTTCCAGGTTACTTCTCTCGCCAACAAACGGCATGTTTTTGTCCAGTTGGGCCGGTGCGACTTAATTGCCTGCTAATTTTGTACTGAATTGAATTAATTTTGAGATCAAATTAATTAAAACAGATGAAGCTTCCTTCATCTATTATTCATGAGCTTGTTAGAACAGGCGGAGGCACATTAGCTGCATTAAGGGCATTACATAGTTTTAATGAACTTCTTTTGGGTGCCCATTAATGGGACTTTAGAGGAGCTCAACATGGTTCCTCCAGCCGGTGGCTGTGAAGTTGCTCTGGTTTGCTCTGGTCAATAACACGTGTCTGCAGACATGGCTGCTTTGAAGGCCTCACGGACTTTAGAAGACGAGAGGCAAGTGTCTGGGGGTGGCAGGAGGGGACAGAATAACACACCGAAGGAAACACCTCTGCTGCCGCAGACGGAACTCTCTGGCCTGCAGCTTCCACTCGCAGGAGGAGAATGACTGCACACCGTGTAGAGATCGGCAAGGTCGGGGCAGAGGAGGCGAGCGAGAAGTGAATGGTGTTAGTGAGAGGGGGAGGTTTGGTTTGCTTTATAAAGCTCACAGTTTAATGTTTCTGCAAGCATGATTCTCGACTGACATGCGGGAGACGCCAACAGATAAGCACTGGGTTGAAGCATGGTTCTTGTGACCAGTGTGGCCCATGCTGGCAGCTGGAATCATGCCTCGGGGAGGTAGGTCCCACCCTGTTGAGAGACCTATTTACAAACTCACCCGGAGGTGGTCTTTTGTTGTTGTTAATCAGCCAAGGATATTTTTTCATTGATTTTTAGAGAGACCAGAAGAGTGAAGGAGAGACAGAGAGAAACATCGAGGTGAGAGGGACACATCATTGGTTGCCTCCTGATGTAACAATTGTCAGCAGCATGTCTCGCTGTGAAGGACAGCAGTGACTATATGTATACACCTAAGATACTCAGATTTGTAGACTCAGAGGAAGTAAGCAGGTCTTCCTGGTTTCTCAACCTGCAGAGCTCTCTGTGGGAAGGACCCCACAGCTGCGGGCTGTGCCTGGCAGGAATGGTGCATGGACATACATACATACAGTGCGCACCCACCATCCTTTTCAATCAGTCGCCTCCCGCTTGCCATAAACCTTGGGTCAGGAAAATACTGTATTTATTTAGTTTTCTCTCAGAAGGCCCCTGTTTGGGTGGAAGTCTTCTGCATGGAGAAGAAAAATGAGCAACTACCCTTCTCCCTGGGCCGGGCCTTGGTTTGATCTAGACATGGATTCCAGTCCATGAGTCCTGGGACTGCCAATCCCACAGCAGAAACTAAGGCGTGGGGTTTAAGGTGATTGGCTTCTGATCCACGGGGCGTTGCAGGAGGAGATGCCAGCTCACTGAACCCGTTTGCAAAGGAGCTTCTCCTACACGGCATGCTGAGGCTGCATGGCTTTAGGGGGTGGGTCCGGTGACCTCGATTCAGCTGGTCAATGCCTGGCAGGGAAGAACAGAATGAGTAGGACAATAGTGTTTCAATTAGGCAAAGCCCCAGAACTGAACTTCCGGATGGTCCCAGGCTCCGGCGATAAGATCCCAGATCCCCACAGGAGAGGTTCTGAGGCTGATGAGCCCTACAACCTCCCTCTAAGGGCCCAGGAGCAGGGTCTCTCTGGGCCAGATGCATCCTCTAGGAGCTGAGATGGGGGTGGGGTGGGGGGGCGCGGGTTTGTTGGAGTTGAGTGTTGCAGGCATAGATACCATGGTCAGAAAAGGCCTCAGAGAAGATAGATTTTGCATAAGGACCTGAAGCAAGTGAGGGAGTGAGTCCTGTGGATATGTGGGGGATAGCATTCCAGGTAGAGGGGACAGCACGTGCAAAAAGCAGTAACAATGAAAATAATAATGCTTAGCTAGCCTGGGCCTGATCAGTGGCTCTCAAAATAGTCCAGATCAGCAGTATCAGCCTCACAGGGGGACTTCATAGAAATGCAAATTCTCAAGCCTCAGCCCAGAGCTTCTGGGAAGGGGAAGGCATCTCTCTCTCTCTCTCTCTCTCTCTCTCTCTCTCTCTCTCTCTCTCTCTCTCTCTCTCTCTCTCTCTCCTTCTTCCCCATATGTATTATATACACTGAGTGGCCAGATTATTATGACCACCTGATGTTTGAGGGCAAATTAGCTATAATTTTGCGCTGAAGTTGCTAGAGGGCCAGACCATTATAAATAGAGAAGCAGGTTGTTTATCATGACAGTAGAAGTGATTTTTTTCTGAAGATGTGCATAAATGACGCAATTTAACAGCCTTTGAATGTGGGATATATTTGAACGTGAGTGGCCAGATTATTATGACCACCCCATCAGTGCTTCATTGGGCCACCTTTTGCCTTCAATACTGCGGCAGTTCTTGGCATTGACTCCACGAGATGTTGAAAGGTGATGCGAGGGCTCTGACACCATGCCTGATGAATAGCACTGTCCAGTTCTGTGAGATCTGATGGTTGTGGAACCAGCTGCCTGATGGATCTTTTAACTTCATCCCACAAATGCTCATTTGGATTGAGATCTGGTGACTGTGGGGGCCACCTAAGCAAGGTAAAGTCTCCCTCATGTTCTTGAAAGCACTCCTGCACAATACGAGCACATGGCATAGCACATTGTCTTGTTGGAGGAAGCCATCTCCATTGGGATACGCCATCAACATGATAGGATGAACCTGATTAGCAATGATACTTAGGTATGTTGTGTGTGCTATTCAGACGTTGTTCCACATGAATTGAAGGGCCCAAATCATGCCAGGAAAACATGCCCCAAACCATAACACTGCCCCCACCAGCTTGAAGGGTTGTACTCATGCATGTGAGGTGCATGCTTTCATGCTGTTTCCACCAAATTCTCACTCTGCCATCTGCATGATGCAACTGGAAACATGATTTATTGGATCACATGACTTTTTTTCCAGTGTTCGACTGTCCAATCCTTGTGTTTCTGTGCGAATTGGAAATGTTTTATCTTGGTAACTGGAGACAGCAAAGGTGTTCGAACAGGCCTTTGGCTTCCATATCCCATACAATGCAGTGTACCACTAATTTGCCTACAAACATCAGGTGGTCATAATAATCTGGCCACTCACATTCAAATATGTCCCACATTCAAAGGCTGTTAAATCACATTGTTTGCCCATATCTTCAGAAAAAAATCACTTCTACTGTCATGATAAACAACCTGCTTCTCTATTTATAATGGCCTGGCCCTCTAGCAACTTCAGCGCAAAATTATAGCCAATTTGCCTACAAACATCAGGTGGTCATAATAATCTGGCCACTGAGTGTATATATTTATTGCAGTATGGTTTACATACTGTAATGTTCGACCCTTTTCATTTACATTCCTATGAGTTTTAGTAAATTCATATCACCAGGTAACGATCACCATGAGGAAGATATAGGAGAGTTCTCTCCCTTTGTAGTCAATTGCAGCCCTGAATTCCCAGGCCCCAGCCACCCCTGGTCTGTTTTTTTTGTGCCTGGGATCTTGCCTCACAATGTATGTTTTCACAAGTACTCCAGGTGATTATGATTTACACTAAAGTTGAGGAATTATTGTATTACTAGAGGCCTGATGCATGAAAATTCATGTAAGAGTAGGCCTTCCTTCCCCCTGCTGCCGGCACCGGCTTCCCTCCGGCATCCGGGACCCAGGCTGGCTTTCCTTCAGCCCCGGGTTCATCAGGAAGGATGTCTGGAAGACGTCTCATCTAATTAGTATATTACCCTTTTATTATTATAGGTTGTAAATTCTTAGCAACTTCACTAGGGTTGATGATGCCATGTTACACATGAGAACATCTCCTTGGGTTCTTGCAGGAATTCCAGATGCCCCCCCCCTTTTTTTAATACAGAGGAGTGTCACCTCCTACACAAAGGCTTGGGTGAGGGTTGGTAGGGTGTGATTCATTTTCTACCTCAAATACATATGAATTTACTATTTTTAAAATATATTTTTATTGATTTTCCACAGAGAGGAAGGGAGAGGGATAGAAAGTTAGAAACATTGATGAGAGAGAAACATCGATCAGCTGCCTCCTGCATACCTCCTACTGAGGTGCGCCCGCAACTAAGGTACATGCCCTTGGCCGGAATTGAACCTGGGACCCTTCAGTCTGCAGGCCAATGCTCTATCCACTGAGCCAAACCCGTTAGGGCTGAACTTACTATTCATTGAAAGCAATTTCTTTTTATTGATTTCAGAGAAAAAGGGAGAGGGAGAGAGAGCTAGAAACATCAATGATGAGAGAGAATCATTAATTGTCTGCCTTCTGCACACCCTCTACTGGGGATTGAACATACAACCTGGGCATATGCCCTTGACCAGAATCGAACCTGGGATCCTTTAGTTTGCAGGCTAAAGCTCTATCCACTGAGCCAAACCAGCTAGGGCCATATGAATTAAAATAATGTAAAGGATATCTCTGGGGCCAAAAAGAAGGGGGATTGGAAATCACAGTGAGAAGCAGTTTTGTTTTTCTTTTGTCATTTCCATTGCTAAGGGGATTGGGTTTTAACAGCCATGTGGAGATAAAATAAGTGCCCTTGGCTCCTGGCAGGGTTAATAGGAAATGAGAGAGGGCCACTAAAGCTGGGATTCTCCAATGGCTCCGTCCTCAGTAAAATTGTGTATTAGAAAAATTTGCCCACTAGACTAAGGAGATAATCAGAAAAACTGTCTGTCTGGCTCTTGCTCCCAGTGTGGAAAATCTCCCTTAAAAAGTTGTAACCAGGACCACGTTCACGTAGGCCTCAGTTTAATATTGGCACTATCTATGTGCTTTAGGAACTCCAAAATGAGAAATTATGTAAGTAGTTTTGGAAAGTGAGAATTTGGGCACACATGAGCAAATCTTTAGGCAGCAGGTGTTCTCCAACAAGACAGCATAGGATTACCATGGCCAAAATCTCACTAAAGATGATTCCACAATAAAAAGTTATAAAACACGAAGAAACAAGACACCAAAGCAGAGCAAGTCAGCAGACATAATAAGCTATACAATTAGGTTATCCCACACTACAGAATTGATCTCTTGGGTGGCAATTACAAAATAAATATATTTTAAACGATTAAAGTTATAAAAGAAAGAGTTGGAAAAAGAAAGAAATATTTTAAAGTCCTATTATACTTGAAAAAATATAATAGGATTTTTAAGAATAAAAAAATAAGACAGATTGAAAGAAATTGACCCAACTGAAGAGAGGATTGATGAACTGGAGCTAGTTCTGAGGAAATTATTAAGAATGTGGAATATAAAGAAAATAGATAAAATACATTAAGTAGAAATGAAGAAGAACAAGGTTAGAGTGAGAAGGTTTGATGAACATCTAATAGGAAAGAACAAAGAGAATAAAAGAGAAGCACCCTTTGATAAATTAATGGTTGAAACTTTACTAGAATTTATGAAAGACATGAGTTCTCAGTTTAAATAAGCACACATGCTGAGCATGATAATAAAATAATTAGATTGTGTTAAGTCATATAATCTAAATAATGAAAATGTAAATGTTTGTTGTTCAAAATCTCAAATCTCTAAAAGTTCTTCACCGATTGCTTTGAAATTTTGATACAACGTTGCATTCAAATACGCATGTGTTTTTATATACCTACATTGTATAGATGTCACACCTGTGACAGGTAAAAACATGCTTTTTTTGAAAAAACAGGTAAAAACATCCTTTTTTTTTGAAAAACAGCGCCATCTGTTGGATGTAAAAGCAACACATGCTATGAACTTAACAATATTATTCGTTCTAACATTCAAAGCCAAGAAGTCACATACAAGTTTGTCGACACTATTGTGGAAGCAGATGAAGCGGTTAATTATCAACCGAATTTTGGAATTCACTCGATCTGCCAGGGATGAAATTCAATCAGTGTGCCAATTATCATGTTGTGAAATATCAACCAGCGTGGGGCTGGATCTCGCGCCAGGGCTGGACTGGGGCTCGGGGCGCGGGTAGGCGCTGCAATCCCCCCCACGCCGGTGGCCAAGGGCTCGCGGGGAGTGTGGCAGGTGAGAGTGGGGAAGCTTCCTGGACTCCTTTTTCCTCTGGCTTTTGGGCAGCTCAGCAAGGGTCCCTGATGGTGGGAGTTGGAAGCGGGCAGGTGGCTTTGGGCGCGGGGTGGGGCACGGGCCGCCGGTGGGGAGCAGGGGTGCAAGCTGGCGCTGGGAGGCCCAGGCTGCAGAGGCCCATGTGTGCGAGGACAGACTAGCTGGGCAGGTCTGTCAGTGGCAGCTGCCCGGGAGGGCACATTGTATACCCACAAGCATTGTGCAATTAAACATATTAGAAACGTGTACTTTCTCTTTTCTTTTTTTCCATTTAACCAGACTGAGCCACAGTAAAATGTGGCTGGGTACAGCTAGTCCTATATAATAAAAGAGAAACATGCAAATTATCCATCACTCTGCCACTCCACTACACCCACCAGCCAATCAGGAACAAGTGTGCAAATTAATCCAACTAAGATGGCAGTGGCCATGGAACTGGAGGGAGAAGGAGGCTTGGGTTGCCCCTGGCAATGGAGGAAGTCAAGCTTCCTGCCTGCCCTGGGCTCTGCTCAAGGCTAGAAAGTTTCAATTACAGAGGATAAATAAATCCCAGATACCTGCTTCCAGCCCGAAAAAAAGAAAAAAGAAAAGAAAGGAGAAGCTGGGAGCTTGGGTTGCCAGGGGGTGTGGCTAGCCTGAAAACGGCCATCAGCCTCTCAGCCAGGCTGGTCACACCCCCATGGGGTGAGGGTCTCCACTGGGGGGCTTGACAAGCCTATAAACAGCTATCAATCCCTCACCCAGGCTGGCCAGGCACCCCAGCAGGACCCCCTCCCTGATCCAGAACACCCTTCAGGGCAAACCAGCTGGCCACCACCTGTGCACCAGGCCTCTATCCTATATAATAAAAGGCTAATATGCAAATTGACCTTAACAGCAGAACGACTGGGAATGACTGGTCACTATGACACACACTGACCACCAGGGGGCAGATGCTCAATGCAGGACCTTCCCCCTAGTGGTCAGTGTGCTCCCACAGGGGGAGCTCTGCTCAGCCACAAGCCAGGCTGACGGCTGCCAGTACAGCGGTGGTGGCAGGAGCCTCTTCCACCATCTCAGCAGTGCTAAGGTTGTCCGACTGCAGCTTAGACCTGCTCCCCGCTGGCAAGTGGACATCCCCTGAGGGTTCCTGGGCTGCCAGAGGGATGTCTGACTGCCAGCTTAGGCCCGATTCCCCCAGGGGAGCAGGCCTAAGCCAGGAGGTGGACATCCCCTGAGGGGTCCCAGACTGCAAGAGGGCACAGGCCAGGCTGAGGGACCCCACACACCAAGTACACAAATTTTTGTGCACCAGACCTCTAATTGCAGAATAATAGAGAAAGGAAGGCTTTCAAATAATATTTGTCTTTTACTTTTATACTTGAACTAGTAGCCAGGCGCACGAAATTCGTGCACGAGGTGGGGGGTGTCCCTTAGCCCTCCCTGCACCCTCTCCAATCTGGGACCCCTTGGGAGATATCTGACTGCCAGTTTAGGCCTGATCCCACAGGGATTCCCTGAGGGCTCCTGGGCTGCCAGAGGGATGTCTGACTGCCAGCTTAGGCCTGATCCCCAAGGGAAGTGGGCTTAAACCAGCAGTTGGACATCCCTCTCTCAATCTGGTACTGTTGGCTCCTAACTGCACACCTGCCTGCCTGCCTGATTGCCCCTAACCACTCTGCCTGCTGGTCTGCTTACCCCCAACTGTCCCCACTACCAACCTGCTCACTCCCAACTTCCACCCCACCAGCCTGATCACCCCCAACCACACTCCCTAACAGCCTGCTCACCCCCAACTGTCCCCCCTGCCAGCCTGCTTGCCCCTACCTACCCTCCCCTGTTGTCCTGATCATCCCCAATTGACCCCCATTGATGGCCTGCTCACCCCCAACTTCCCCCCCACACTGGCCTGATCACCCACAACTGCCCTCCCCTCTTGGCCGCTAACTGCCTCTACCTTGGCCCTGCCACTATGGCTTTGTCCAGAAGAATGTCTGGAAGATCTGGAAGGTCTCCCAGTCTAATTAGCATATTACCCTTTTATTAGTATAGCTAGAGGCCTGGTGCATGGGTGGGGGCTAGTTGGTTTGCCCTGTAGGGTGTCCCAGATCAGGATGGGGGTTCCCTTGGGGGGTGGGGAGGCCTGGGTGAGGGGCCTATGGTGGTTTGCAGATGAGTCACACCTCCATTGGGGTGGGAGTCCCCACTGGGAACAGTGCCAGCCTGGGTGAGGGGCTGCAGCAGTTTGCAGGCCAGCCACACCCCCATTGGGTGAGGGTCCCCATTGAGGGGGGTGTGGCCAGCTTGGGTGAGGGGATGGCTGTTTGCAGGCTGGCCACAACACCCCAGTGGTGACCCTCACCCCGATGGTGGCGTGGCCAGCCTGGGTGAGGGGCTGAGGGATGTTTGCAGGCCCCTCCCTTGGTGGCTGGCCAGGGCAACCCAAGCCTCCCACGTGCTCAGGCCACCATCCACAGGTCCCTCCTTCAGTGGCAGGCCAGGGCAGGTGGGAAGCTTAGGTCACCCCTGGCAACAGAGGAATACAAGCTTCCTGCATTGCTGTGGGTGACCCAAGCTTCCTGCCTGCTCCCGCTGACTCTGTGGCTGCCGCCATCTTTGGCCTGCTAATTTGCATATTCCCTCGTGACTGGCTGTTGGGTGTCACAGAGATACGGTCAATTTACATATTTGTCTGTTATTAGTGTAGATTAGGTAATTTGATAATGTAAATATTGTTGGGCCAAGTTTTCCTTTACTCAAGATTTTATAGATATCATTCTATTTCTTTGCATATTGCATATTCTGGGGAAAAGTCTACAACCAGTCTGCTTTTTATTCTTTTGAGTCATTCGGGTCGATCAGTTGTCTTAGTCATTTAGGGTCAGCCAGTTTTCCAAGTCGTTCAGGGTTGAACGGTTGTCCAAATCATTTGGGTTGACCAGTTGTCTATGTCACTGGTTTTTCAAGAGAGTTTTCTCAGGAGGGAGTGGATGGCATCAGTCATCTCTAGAGCAAGTTAGAGAATCCTAACTCTTCACTGTAGTTTGGAAACCCCATTTGCAGATTCCAGGAGAGCTGTGATTAAAGATCTTCCTTTGCCATTTTTTTTTTGGTATTGTGATTATAATTCTTTTGCACAATATGTTAATCTTGTCAATTTCACATGTTAATGTGGCTTTGGAAAATGCCAATTTGTTGAAAGCTACAGATGACAAGCAGAAAACAGAAAGAAAAGAATAATTTGCAATGGAAGGAATGAAGAAATAATGAATGCATATTCTGGTCTGTCAAGCTCTAACATCAGTTTATAGACCACCAAACCATGCTGATTTTAGTATCTGTTTCCTACTGGGTTAGGAAAGTAGGAAAGTCACTTTTCCATTTACATTGCTGATTAGGTATTTGATTATAATAACCTTGCCATTATAATAACACAGCACTTATTGATAAAGACAGTTCACATACTAGACATGTTTGATGAACATGTATTTATCAATTTTTCCTTTTATGGGTTGTGATTTAGTATCATGTTTAAGAACTCTCAATCAAGTCATAGATCCTGAAGTTTTTCTCTCTGTTTTCTTCTCAGAGTTTTATAGCTTCCATTTAAATCTATGATATATTTTGAGTTAAATTTTGTATAAGGTATGAGGTTTGGATTGAGGCTCATGTGATTTTGCTGTTATTGAATTGCTTTTGCACCTTTATCAAAAGTCAACCTACCATACTTGTATGAGGCTATCTCTGGGTTCTCTAATGTATTTCATTGATCTATCTGTCTGTCTTCCTTTCTGCCAGCACTACACAGCCTCGATTGCTATAGCAATATACTACATTTAGAAATTGGGTAAAGTGAATCCTCCCACTTTATTTGCTTTTTAAAAAATTGTCTGAGTTATTTTGGCTCCTTTGTCTTTCCAAGTCAATGGAAGAATGATACAGTCTTTTCAATAAATAGTGCTAGAATAATTGGATAACCAGGGACCAAAAAAAAAAAAAAATGAACCTAGACATAAACACTCACACTATATACAAAAGTTTTTTCAAAATGAATCACAGACTTAAATACAAAATATAAAAATTTGACCAGAAAACATAGGAGAAAATCTTCAGAGCCTAGGCTTGGCAAAGAATTTTTTAAACTCGACTCGATATCAAAAGCATGACCCATAAAAAATTATAAATTGAACCTCATTAAAATGCAGAACTTCTGCTCTGTGACAGACCTGTTAAGAGGATTAAAAGACAAGTGACAGAGTAGGGGAAAATAATTGCAAACTGCACATCCGAGAAAGGGCTAGTATCTAGAATATATGAAGAACTCTCAAAATGCAACATTAAAAGAAACAATTTAATGAGAAAATGGGCAACGATAGGAACAGACACTTCACCGAAGAGGATGTGTGGAGGGCAAATAAGCTCATAAAGAGAAATTCAGCATTATTAGCTATTAGGAGAATGCAAATTCAAACTGCGATAGGATGTCACTACGTCTAAAATAAACAATAGTGACAACATCAAATGCTGGTGAGGATATAGAAAAACTGGATCACATATGCATTGCTGATGTAAAATGGTCTAGTCACTCTGAAAAATTGTTGGAGTTTCTTTCTTTTTTTAAAAAATATATTTTATTGATTTTTTTACAGAGAGGAAGGGAGAGGGATACAGAGTTAGAAACATCGATAAGAGAGAAGCATCGATCAGTTGCCTCCTGCACACTCCCTACTGAGGATGATACCCTTGACCGGAATCGAACCTGGTACCCTTGAGTCCGCAGGCCAACGCTCTATCCACTGAGCCATACCAGTCAGGGCTGGAGTTTCTTATAAAACTAACATGGGGCCTCCATTTTTTTTTACATGCTGACTTTATAACTATCAATGTTGGTGAACTCTAGCTCTAATAATATGTCTAGTTTATCTTGGCTTTTATATATAGAAAATTATTTATTTGAATTATTATCCTTTGTTTATTCCTTTCCAATTCTTGTGTCTGCTACTTACTATTTTTTATTCATACTGTGTTAGCGAAGCCCTCTAGGACAATGTAAACTTTACTCCAGAATTTAAAGATATTTTTCTAATGTTTCATCATTGAATTTGAAGTTTGCGATAGGATTTTGTGTTTAAAGCAGTCATCTTCTATTCTTAGTTTACCAAGACTTTATCCCCCCACAAATTGGTGTTGAATGTAGTAATGTTTAAAAAACATTCATTGTTGCCCTGGCCGGTTTGGCTCAGTGGATAGAGTGTTGGCCTGCAGACTCAAGGGTCCCAGGTTCGATTTCAGTCAAGGGCATGCATGTACCTTGGTTGCAGGCACATCCCCAGTAGGGGGTAGGCAGGAGGCAGCTGATCGATGTTTCTCTCTCATCAATGTTTCTAACTCTCTGTCCCTCTCCCTTCCTCCCTGTAAAAAATCAATAAAACATATTTAAAAAACAAACAAAAAACCCCACATCCACTGTTATGATCAAATTGTTCTTTCCTTGAATTTGCTACTGTGGCAAAATAGACTGATAGATTTGGTTGTGTTTTTGTTGTGTTTAATAGTTTGATGAGAAAACCTTGTGTCCTGGGATAGGAACATATCCTGATAGGGTAGTTATAGGTTTGCTTCTTCTGAGACTCATAGGTTTCACTATCTCTTGATTAGTATACACTTTCACTTCTTGCTCTGGGTTTCTCGTACCATGGAAGGAATGTAAATCCTGACCGTATCCACTGGGGGAGTAAACTTGTCCTTTTGACTGTTCTTAGAAAATTACTTCTCTGCTCAGGTTCACAGGCAGAAGACAATCTTTCTTGCTGCTTTCCTGTGCTTGTATTTTTCAGAGGGTCAACCCTTTCGGGACCCTAAGCCCTAATCTCTTAAGCGTTGGGTATGTATTTTCCCTTAGTTCTGTTTCTGGACTGAAAGCCACTGGATCACTGTGACCTCAACTCAAATGCTTAATGCTTGGACTCTGAGCTTCCTATTTGTTTCTAGAATCTGGGAATCTCTTAGTCTCTTCCCTACCCCCTAGACTGAGTATATATTAAATTATTTTTATTGTTATATTTAACCTACTATTTCTATAATTGGGAGGTTGGAGAGAGAGCTAAGCAAGCTCAATCTCCCATATTTCGAAAAATATTATTTCTAATAATATTTTTTTCCAGGAAGAAATGTTTTTACATTTTGAAATGGCTGCCATCTAATAAGAAAATGTCATGTGACTATAAAGTGAATTTCTACCGGCCAGCTGCACCTTTGCGATGTCAGTGCCCACCTCGTGGACAATTGGAATGACTGAATGAAATAATTCCAGGTGATGTTCATTCCTGTTTCTGGGCCATGGCGATACTCAGTAATTATTATTATAAATATGCAAATTATCCACACTATCTGAAGATACATATTACTCTGTTAGGGTAGCTTTTTATATTTAGGTAAATAGTTTAGATTTACATAAAAGTTGCAAAGATAATACAGATTTCTCAAATACCTGTCACCAGTTTCTGCCACTGTCAACATTTCACATTCCCATCATACATCTGTCACAAGGAAGGAGCCTCATTGGCACCTCGCTGGGAATGAAACTCCACCTTTATTTGGACTTGACTGGTTTTTACTGAATGCCTTTATTTCTGTTCCAGGATCCCATTCTAGATACCACATCACATGGAATTGTTGTGTTTCATTAGGCATCTCTGTCTGTGACCATCGCTCAGATTTTCCTTGGTTCTGATGACCTTGATGGCTTTGAGGAGCACCGGTCAGGTATTTTTTTAGAATGCTTCACAGCTTGGGACCATCTGCTGTTCTTCTCATGGTTGGACTGGGAAGAGTTACATTTTTTAAAAAAATTCTTTATTATTTAAAGTGGCACATATAGTATTACGTATGTCTCCTTAGAGTTACATTTTAAGACCAGACAAGGAATAATCAGGATGGAATGTGCTAGTCAGCCGTTCCCTCCCAGCGAAGGCAGGCAGGAAGGGGAAGGCTGGCTGAATCTCACCCCCAAGGTAATAACACAGGGCTGTCACCAGAGGCTCTTCCAGGACAAAAATAGTCATTGCTACCAAATGAACACCAACAGGGTTATGTACATGAGCTGTGTCTACATCTGCATTTATATCTATGTCTATACATTTGTATCACAATCTCTGTATACAAACATGTACCCACATTATGTATGTGTGTGTGTGTGTCTGTATACAGTATCTTATATCCTATAAAATAACTCATCCTGGTAGATTTTATTTTCTTTATCATACAAAAGAGAAAACAAACAAAACTCCCAAAAGTGGTTTAGAAGAAAAGGATTCAGCACAAAAAGGTTCCGAAGCCCGAAATGACTTGCCATTAACAGGTGCCAGGGGTGGAATTTAAACCCCATGCAACTGGCCCCAGAGCTGGAGCTGCTAACGCTGCCCTGCTCTGCCCACTCCCGGCTCCATCCTCTGGTCAGCACCGCCCAGGACATGACGGTAAGAATGCCCACAATATACACCATACTTACTCACTGTGCTCTCCGCATGTTTGTCTTACCTCCGATTTTCGGTTTGGTGGTCATCAGCAAAAGGCTGGAAACCAAAAAGTGCCTGTGGGATTGCTCGAGAGACAACGGAGGAAGCGTGCTGGGGGCCTGATCCCTCTCTGCAATCAGGCTTAGGAGAGCCCCTCTCCTGGGGAATGAGTAGGGGATAGCAACTTTATTTTATTTTTTATATGTTTTTATTGATTTCAGAGAGAGAGCGCTGTGCCACTTGCTGAAGTCACACCCAGTTACATGTTCCCTGACCTGGAATCAAACCGTGACCTCCTGTTGTGGGAGAGACAGAGAGAGAGAGAGAGAGAGAGAGAGAGAGAGAGAGAGAGAGAGAGAGAGAGAGGGATGGGGTGGGGAGAGAGAAACATCAATGATAAGAAAGAATCATCTATCGTCTGTCTCCTACATGCCCCCTACTCAGGGTTGTGCCCACAACCCCGGGCATGTGCCTTGACTGGGAATCGAACCATGACCTCCTCCTGGTTTGTAGGTCCACCCTCAACCACTGAGCTACGCTAGCTGGGCTCATCTGGATTTTTATTAAAATTTTGTTATAAACTAATATTTGTATAAACCTTATACTTGTAGAAAATTGACATGCATGCTGTCACTGCTTTCATTCAGGACCTATTTCCATTTCATCAATAAAATTGTATCGTTTTTTTGTAAGTGACATATATTTCTTTATTTGGTATTTTATATTTTGTGTGCATTATTAATGAAGATTTTTCAAATATTTGGTTTTTAGAATAAATTATATATATAGTATCATTGGCCATGGTACTTAATTTTTATATATATAATATATTTAGATTGCCTTTTGTAATTTTATAAGTACACTCTGCATCATATGTTCACCTTTCGTATCATGTAATTATCAAATATTTTTCTGTCCCTTTTATTTAGTTTCCTTTTTAAAATTAAAATATCAATTTGTTTCTGTAAAAAAACAAACAAACAAACAAAGAAAAACAAAACCAAAACCAAACCGTGACCTCCTGGTTCTTAGGTTGACTGACACTCAACCACTGGACCACACTGGCTGGGCAGGGACGGCAATTTTAGAGCAGAAGGAACATAGCTGAACCCCCTAGAGCTCATCAGGTACTGAGCCTGAGACCGAAAGGGACCATGGAGCCTCAGTGTTTTCTCAGCCATTTACCCAGATGCTTCTTGGAGCACATCTGCCCATGGGATTGTAAATGACGAAGGTAGTAATAATAATAACAGAGAAAATATCCCCCCCCCCCCCCTGCGTTGCTTCTCGTCCCATCCCCTTTCGCTTCGTCCATCTTCACTGGGTTTGCTCCCAGTTCAGACACACTCCTTACTACCAGTCCCTGCTCATCTCAGGGGGGTGGAGCGCCAGGCAGGACCAGAACATCCCCGATTACCCACTTATTGATTAGCTTCCACACAATTCGCTCTTGGTCTCCTAAAGTCTGCTGCCATCTGATTTCCTGATTACGTCCTTATTAGGTTCTTCTTGGGACAGAATTATTAAAGCAGAATTGAAATTCATGGTTGTTAGGAATCATTTCCAAGACATCACTCAAAGCAAGTCAAGAGGCGCTTCTGGCCTGCTTCTACCCATTAGGTTTCAGATCAAGATTCACATCCCGTGCCATGCCCATTAACCTGGGGCTGCTGCTTTATGTATGACCTCTCCTCGGGATGGTGGAGTCTATTTCTGTTTGTTGCTTTTTCCCCAACTGATATCACATTCCGAGCCTCACCCTACACGGTTGCGGGAAGCCGTGTGTCTGTGTTACTTTATTTAGCAGATACCCGGGCCAATTACAATCCTTTCGCCTGTCCTTCCGCCTTGGTCAAGGGGGAGGAGAGTGAGCAAAACCAGGACTCTCTCTGTGTTCATTTTTAAACAAAGCCTCCTTAACACTTAAAGGATCTCATCTCGGTCCCGAGGAAGCTGGCAGCTGCCTAGCCCAGGGACACAATTACAGCTTCGTCATTAAGCCTGGAAGTCACGGCTCAGCGCTGCCTTCTCCTGTGTGCAGTGTGTGTTGGTGGAACTCATTTAAGAGATCAGCATGGAGGGCAGCGGAACGTCTCAAGGAGTTCTGAGAAGTGGAAGCTCAGAAATGCGCTCATGTCACTGGGGAACCGCCCTCAGTGCTTTCCCCAGACTCCTGCATTTCTATCTAGCTGGTCACCCACCCGGCACCCTGACTTCAAAAGACGCTTTGTTGGGTGGGTATCAGGGCAACTGGGGAGGCTGTTCTCTAGAGTGAGACCAACATAGAAGTTGAAGTCCAGTCCTGAGTTCCAGTTCCAGCACCATCACTTCTATACTAAGCACTATGGGGCCTTTCACAGAAGCTGCGAGAAGCAGGTATTACTCACTGAGTGCCGTAGATGAAGAAAGTGGGGTTCAGCTGTGCCACTTGCTGAAGTCACCCAGTTACAAAGTTATGGAGCCAATCTCTCTGTTTAATTAAGCCGTCGAAGAATTAAAGAATGAGCCAAATAAGAATCAGCCAGGCTTTATTAGGAGCAAACGGACGGGTCCACAGGTCCCGGGAAGGGAGAGGGGCTGGTGGAGCCTCGCCGGACCGAGTCCAGCTGCGGCGTTTTTAAGGCTTTAGGCAAGGGGATGAGGAGAGAGGTTTGGTATGAGGGAGTGGTCTGCAGTTCGCAGACCTGTAACTTTCCAGTCTTGCCCAAGACCCCCCTGGGCGTTGCTGGCTCCAGGGGGCTACGGTTGAGCAGGCAGTTTCAGGATCTCAGCATTGTTTCAGGAGTTAATCATTGCTGCTGGTTTCTGGTCTGTGCTGCACCTGGGAGTTGGAGATGATTTATGGCCTTTCCCCGGGTGAATGCTTGGACACTCTCCACTAGATACTCTGAGAGCAGAGGGCCTGGAGCATCTAAGCTTTCAAGAGATTTGAGACCTGAGAAGGGCTGATTTGCTCAAACACGGTCAAAGAACACCATACAATCCAAATCAATATCCATTTAGTTGCTTATGGAATTGGATAGTAGGTCAACTTGTCCTTTGCAACTTTACTCTGATATAGTAAATTACGGTAATTTACTATAGCAGAGTAATGGTAAACTATGTTAATTTACTATATCATATATTAACATAACATAAATTATATGAATGTGAGACGTGGGCGCACGGTACTGGCGGGTAAGCTGGGAGATGGGTGAGATGAGCCATAAAAGCAGAGGAGTTTAAATCCTCGGAAGGGAATGAAACAGTTGGAAGTGAAAGCCAGTTACAGAGCCCGGTCTTTGCTGTCCCCGCAAGGGCAAGGTGTTAGCCAGGTTTCTTTGTAGGTCTAACAGGTGAGTCGGGGAGAACAGTCCTCTGTCCTACATCTTCACCTTCCCTTCATTTATGTCTATCCCAAGCCCAGTCATCAGAATATACACGATCGAATTAAATCCCCATGTAGGCTTCTGCTGTGCACGGCTGTGACTGTCAGTGGGACTCGTTGGAATTCTGCCTCAGACTCACACAAGGTTGGGGGACCTCCCAGCCCCACTGTTGGGAAATGGAGCTGCTGCCTTTATTCCACATCACTCCGCATCTAAAACAAACCCAGGCCTAATTTGCCCATCAGTGATGACCTCTCTGTTTTCCTGGCTGGTTTTCCTGGCAGAAACATGCAACTTACTCCCCAGCCTGGACACTGCCATCTGTCACAGTGTCTTGTACCACAGCAGGGGGCTGAATAGCTTTCTGGTTTACTGCAAAAAATTAGGTAAATAGAGAGCCCTGAGTGGAAGAGCCCTGTGTTTCCGGGAACACAAGGCTTGGAGAGTGATGGGAGTTTTTCAAAACTCCTGAATGGGGGCACTGAGCATGCTCTTCCCATCTAGACCCCTTTCCCAAAGCTTCTGCATCATTAAAGTAGAGACATCACACCCTTCCCACAGGGGACCCTACGGGATTCCTTGGTGTGACACTCAGAGACTGCCATTGTCCGTGTCCAATTTTCTTGTCATGATTGATTTCATGTGTCAGCTTGACTAGGCCACGGGGCTCTCAGAAATTTGGCCAAGCATTATTCTGGTGTGTCTGTGAAGGTGTTTCTGGGTGAGTGTAACATGTAAATAGGCAGACTAAGTAAAGCAGATTACCCTCCCTCCTGTGAGTGAGACTTACCTAATCAGTTGAAGACCTGAATACAACAGAAAGGCTGAGAAATCGGGGACTCTGCCTCTCGGTCTACTTGAGCTGGGACATTGGTCTTTTCTGGCTGTTGCATCTGGACCTAAATATTGGCCTTTGCTGTTCTTGGGCCTGTTGACTAGAACTTATACCATCAACTCTCCTGGGTCTCCAACTTGCTGACTGCAGATCTTGGGACTTCTCAGCCTCTGTAATCACATGAGTCAATGCTAATAAATCTCTTTGTGTTTTTTTAGAGATTTATTTTACAAATACACACACACACACAACACACACACACACCCTTTATTGGTTCTGTTTCTCTGGAGAAACCTAAGACAGATTTCATATTGTGGGCTGAATGAGGGCCACCCAAATTCATATATGGAAGTTCTAACTCCCAAGTTGACAGTATTTGGAGATGGGCTTTTTGGAGGTAATTAGGGTGAGATGAAGTCATAAGGGCAGGGCCCTGGTCTGATGATATTAGTGCCCTCATAAGAAGCGACATCAGAGCGTGAACTCTTCCTCTCTCTCTCTCTCTCTCTCTCTCTCTCTCTCTCTCTCTCTCTCTCTCTCCTCCACCCTCCAGAACAGGCACAAGGAAAAGCTCATGTGAGCACATAGTGAGATGGTGGCCACTCACAAGCCAAGAGAGAAAGGCCTCAGGATGCCACTCACCTTTCTGGCACCTTGATCTTGGACTTCCTATTCTCCAGAATGTGAGAAATGCACACCTGCTATTTAAGCCACTTGGTCTGTGGTATTTTGTTATGGTAGCCTGAGCTGACTAATACACTTCTTTTAAATTTCCCTGGGAAAAGAGACCACTCAGAATCATGTTCCTAGAACTTGGTACATGAAGCACACACCCCCAGTGTTTTCCACAGGACTGAGGCCTCTGACACATGCTAAAGACTCAACACATGTTGGGTGATTGCCTACTCATCAGATTCTCGGAGTGGAAACAAACATGAACTCTATCCCATATCTTACATGCTTTCCAAAGGGACGGTCTCACTATCCCTGCTCTGAAATCTGTGTAGCTCCCTCCATAGACCCACCTCCCTCAGGCCCTCTTTGCTCCTTCTTACATAAGTAGTTCCTTTTCCTGCCCCTGTTTTATTTTGGGTTGGAAATAAACGGGTTGGAAGATTCATCTCTGAATCTTCATGTCAAGTGTCATCTCCTCTGTGAAGGTTCCCCCGACTCTCTGTTTTAAAGTCCCTACTCTCTCATTTTCACATTGCTTTGCACAGACCACCAAGGTACCGATTGCTTTAGGCTGACTTGTCTATTCGCTGATTCTCTGTCACTGGGTTGGGAGCCTTTTGAGGGCAGGGCTTGTGTTTTTTCTTTGTATATTAAAGCATCCAATCTAATGTCACAGGCAGGTGGTCAGTGATTATCTGTGGAATGAATGCGTGAATGAATAAACATATCTTTGAATTGATACAAAATCTAAGAGCAACAATACAAATGACCACCAACTCCGATAAGTTCCCAGTGTCAGAAAAAAAAAAAAATAAAGCCCACAGCTTAGCATTTTGTTTAGATTTCAGGAAAACAGTTAGAACTCACTTACTAAATGATTCTGAGCAGCAAGAATAGGAACCAGGAAAATGCTCCCCACCAGAAAGAGATCAATAAGCTTTCTAAGGTTCTGAAGACAATGCTTCTATAGAAAGAAGCATGGGGAGGACAGGATGAAAGGAGGTGAGAGGATTACCTCCTTTGCATAAAGAACACCTGTGCAAAGCCCATGGACAGGGACATGTGGGGACGGCCAGAGGGAAGGGAGTGTGGGGGCTAGGTGGAGATGAGCAAGGGCGAGGGATTGGGGACATCTGCAATAATGTCAACAATAAAAATAAAGTATAGAAGCAAAAGCAGAGTCCTACAGTGGATAACATTTATGAACATGCACACATTTTCACATTGTCATTGTTTTATGATTTAAGTATTTACTTAAACATGTTTCATAAACTTGAACCTAACTGGGCAAAAGGATCCTACTGTGAATTCTCTCTTAGAGAAAAACATGGTCGAGGCCAAAAGGACTTGTTTGTGCAGTTGTTGCTGTTTCCCTCCCTGGGTGTCTAGAAGTTTAGAGAGTCAGAAAGAATAGCATGAAGTGGAAACACAGTCGGGTTTGGAACTTGCTATTCTTAGCAGAACAATTCCAGATAGCAAAGCATTTTACTGATTAAAGCCGATTCCTTTTTCATAGGAGAAGCTCATTGTTCAATTCTACATTATCCTCCAGAAAGAGAATCTGGTTTATGTTTTTTTTTTCTCTGAAGTAGCATGTGGAGCTATGCAAAGAAAACCCCAAAGTCATACACTCAATGTGCCCTTGACATGATAAAGCCCCCTGGGGAAGATGGGAATAGGAATGAGGATGATTTTCCCGTGAAAAGGGGTCTGTGTAATAATAGCTGTCATTGACTGAGCCCTACTGTGTGTGGGGTACTGTGAGCTCTACTGTGTGCTGGGTGCTTTCCAGACATCACTGCACTGAACACTCACGAGCCAGCCCCTGTTGGTACTGTCAGCTTTGTGTCTGGTGGAAAGCAAATGCTTGTCTCTTGAATGCTATTCACCTCATAATAGTTAACACTGGCCTTTCTAAGCCGAAGTCTGATCACATGGCTCCTCCACTGAAAACCACTTGGGCTCTCCGCCTGACACCAGGAAAAGGCCTCCCTCAGCACATGCAGGCTCAGTAGGACCTGCCCTGTGAGCCTCACAGCCCTTCAAGACTCTCCTTCCTCCTGCACCAGGCTTTCTGGCCTCCTTACTGCTCCCCCAACCTGCCAGGTGAGTTCTCATCGCCCCACCTGCCGCCGTCTCAGGGTCTTCGCCCTTGGTCTTCCCTCTGCCTGGAATCCTCCCGCCAGATGCCTGCATGGTTTGTGTGTCATTCCTTCGAGTCTGTGCTAAATATCCCCATCTGAACGAGCCCTTGACCATGGCCTTTAGAACTGGACCCTTCGGCACAAGCACATGGCCTCCCACTCCTCTTTCCTCCTGCTTTCTCCATCTCCTCAGCAGGCAACACCTTCTAACATGGGGTGGGCAGAAGTAGGTTTACAGGCGTGAGTATGCAAAACACAGTTTATCTTTGTATTATTATTTATTAATTGTTGCATTATTTTTTTGTATTACAATTGAAAACCTACTTTTGCCCGCACCCTATAGAGTCTGCTTACTTTTGTTGCCTATGATCCCGTCCCTCTCCCCCCCACTGTCTCCTCAATGTACCAACAGAAGGATGGCTCCACGAGACAGGCACGCTTGTGTGTGTTTCCTTCACCTGGACCAGGTGCTCGACAGGTCTCTATGGGATGAACCAGCGAGGGCACAGGCTCCGAGTGGTTGAATAACTTGACCAGAGTCACACGGCTACGAAACGAAGGGGCAAGGGTTTTAACTCAAGTTTGTCTCAACCTGGAGTTCATGCTACCCCCTGTGCAACGCTGGGTCTGTATCTCTGTGGGCAAAAATAAAGAAGGACAAAGGGTTGTACATGGTCGAACTGGGAGAAACTCTCATGGGGCTGGTGTGTGTTTTCATTGGGGCAAAACGGTGGTGAAGCCAGGCCCGAGTCCAGGTCCCAGCTGTGTGCCATAGCCCTTACCTACCTGCTCTGAAACTTAGTGTTGTTATCCACAAAAGGAGGGTGATGGTCACCAGGTGGTTGCGATGAGAGTGAAACGATACAGAGCTGGTTAAGCCAAGGTCAGGTCCATAGATACAGGTGGTGACTTGTGCAACGATGAGAGTTATTAGGGCTTGAGAGCTCTCAGACGCTCTCCCTCCTCCTGGGTGCTGAAATGAATTCTGATGCAGCTGCTCAGTCTCCCCCTTCTTCCCACCTCGCCCAGTGGAGGAGACACTCTCTGCATATATATATTCCTTATGTGGACCTTGCTTGGGGTTCAAGTCATGCAGGCAAGTGCTTCCTGAAATTACTGTTTGAACTCTGCTCTTTGGATTCTGCTCTACCCCATCGGCTACACTCAGCAGGTCCCAGCTCTCTAAGAAGTGCACTAACATTATTCAGCCTGTTTGTGATCATCCGCTCCTCCAACGGAGCCTGATCTTGTTTATCTCTAACACATTCCCCGATTTTCCATCCAGATTTTGTCAGGTTTCACATTCTACCACTGCTGTAAATAATTCACCACCCCCTCACAGTGAGCTCGCTGCCTGTTACTGTGAATTATTTACAGAAGAAATTCCGAGTAGAAACTGAGATAATGGTACAAGTCATTTATGCAAAAGGAAAGTGAGCTTTCTCAGACCTCACTCCTGCTTCTGGGCCCCCTCATTGCAATTCCTAGTCCTTGCCCAGCACTTCAGGAACATCAACCAAGTTGGTTTTTGCAGCTACTGTCTCATAAACATGGGAGAAGTTTGTGTTCTTCTGGCACAGATAAAGGGGCCAGAAAAGTCTTATGAGGATGCCTGTTCAAGACCTGTGGCTAAAGAAATACCTGGAGGGTCAGCTCAGTTCACTCTACAGCTTATTTATTGCATTAAGGAATCATGCCTTTTATTTCAATTTAGTTACTGTTCAGCAGGAAAGACATCAAGGAATTTTCTGCTGATCTTATATAGGCACTTGCTTTGCTACTCAGCTGGCAAGTTTATTCCTTCAGGAGCCGGTTCTTGAGCCCTCTTATAGTTTTAGAAAGACATACTGTTCTTGCACACTTCTCAGTCCCCACATGCAGGTGAGACATTATATGAAGAACATAAAAAATGACTTCTGACATGGGAGGTCCTCAAATGTGGTTCTTCACATTCCATCCTCCCATTCTGCCACCTGGATCTGAGAGGAGAGGATTCGTTGCACCCTTTCTCTCAATGTGGAGGAATGGGACGAATGCCACTTCTTCTGTGGACAGGGCTTAAGTGTCTTGGATCTTCAGTGGCAATCAGGCACCCTCGTTTCCACCTCTGAGTTAAGAACCTCAGGATAAAGTGTCCAAGGGGAGTGGGTGGGGCCTGTGGAGTTGTCCCCTATCCAGAATAGCTGCATTAAAGCTGCAAAGAATGCTGAAGACTGAGGTCAGACGAGGTTGAGCCTGAAGACCCTCCACTAGGGCAGGCGCGGGCCCTGACCCTAATGAGTGTGTGCATGGGAAAGCACCCAGTTAGCAGACTGATTGGTCAGAAAGGGAGGCCCAGGTGGGGCTCGAGGCCACATGTGCTGATATCTGTTTCCTGATGTCACCTATCAGATAAGTCATCACTATACCGAAAAGGGGAGGTGGGAGTTACTTACATATGGTTTCTCCATGGGTATAGAAACACAAGGACTGGGAAGAAGGGTGGCCCCTAATGTCTCTTGTAGATTCTGGCTTGAGACTGTTATCTTCAGATCCAGTTTACTGGGTAAGACTCTTGGGGCTGCAATTGATTGAAACCCCAACTCAAACTTGCTGAAATAAAAGGGAACTAGAAGTGGCTCATCAAACTGCATAGCCCAGGACTACCACTGAGTTTGTACATGGCGTATTAGGAGCTCAGAGGACATCACCGGGACTTTGTCTCTTTCCTTCTTTTAACTTTGTTTTGAACTTCTGTTTTGACACCATGCTCAGAAAAGATGTCTGCTTGTAGTAACAGGGTGGCTGTCAGCTTATAGCCTCTCACTGATCTGAGTGGGGTGGGGAAGAGTATCATGCTGGAGATGAGTCTCTTGGGCCTGACTTGGGTCACATGTCCATTCTTCAACCAATCATATTGGCTATAGTGATGGAACACTTTGATTGGCTGGACCTGAGTCATATGACCTTTCTCCACTGGAATGAGGATGTAGATAAAAGCTTTAAACAAACCACGGGGAGCTACTGGGAATAAAAGGAGCATAACAATGGATATGAAGTTGGTTCCCAGCATCATGGAGCACCCATGTTGTGCTGGCTATGGAGCATTGTCAGGTTTATGGTCCAGCCACTCAAGGGAGCAGAATGGAGTCCACAGGATGAGTTACAGTCAGAGCCCATTGTGCTGCTCTTATGAGCCAGAAGGGAGGGAGGAGGTCAAAGCGAGGAAGCCAAGTTTGTGGGACTGCACAGGCAGCCAGAGCTGCTCGCACAAACCCAAGAAGAATGAGTGCAGGGAGAGCCATGCAACCTAGAAGGGCAGCTCGTAATTGGATTCAGACCTCTGTTGGGGCAAATTAGGAGGCAGCTTTTCCCAGAAAAAAAGAAATTATAAATTTTTTATGGGAACAGATGCAGGGACTTTTGGCAAAGAGTAAAGCTTGCCTTGCAGACTGACTGCCCTGTGATAGCAGACTTCATTAGTAGACGGGGCTACCTAGAACAATAAAGATAACTACTACTTAGTGAGTTTTCAGTATGTCCTGGGCTCTTTAAAACCACCACTGTGTGCCCTCATAGTAATCCTGCAGCCTGTATTTAAAAGATGGGGGACAGAAGCTTAGAGAGATATAAAAAGAAGAGCCAGGATTACATGAAAGTCTGAACTGATGCTACTGTCAGAGTTCTTTTAACCGCATTGCACTCGAGGGAAGTAGTTGGGGGAGAGAGGAAGGGAGCCAAAGATCCACCAAAGAACAAGATCCCCGGAGCAGGGAGGCCAGTGTGCCCTGGAAATGGGTTCAAAACAAAAGTGTGTTCTGAGGAAGCCAGGGATGATGGTCAAGAGCCCGAGCACTACAGATGGGAACTGTCCTATGGAGACTTCAGTCTGGTACAGAGAGAACTCCGGAAGCAACTGATTTATCATCCCAAATACCCCAGGGTTGACCCAGGGAAGGACAGCCAGGCAGAGTTACAGGAAAGCAGATTTCAGTCTCCCAGAAGGTAGCACTCACTGGGCATCGTGGCTCCCCAGCCGCCCCTGGGGTGGAGACTATGGTGGCTGTTGTCTTCATGCAGGGCATTAGCCATAAGGTTCCCATACAGGTTGTCTGAACAGGTAACTGTTAGGTGGGATTCACAGAGGATTCCATCCCGAGGACAAGCTGCCCAGGTGCCCCAAGATTCCTTCCACTCTGGGATTCTATTCTGGGATTTTTCCTTGTTCTCTTTGCCTCTCCACTACCCACCCACTTCGTAGGGCTCTCTCCCCAAACCATTTCTTTTGGAATGCCCAGACCACTGCAGCTCACCATGATGGAGCCTTTTTGGAAGATATGTATATCCTTTTTCATTTCTACCAGGGGCCAGTCAACTTGGTGTTAAATGGACAGATAGTAAATATTTTAGGCTTTATAGACCAAACTAGAGGCCTGGTGCACAAAATTCGTGCATAGGTTCTGTCCCTAGGCCTGGCCTGTGATCAGGATCATCTTCCCTGGCTGTCTGTATCTGGCCCTGCCCCCTGTCCCCACCCACCCCAGTTCCCCATTTGCCATTGGGTGGTCAGAGCTTGCTGGCCAGGGAAAGGGACAAAGAGGTGGTCAGTGTGCCTCATAGTGACTGGTCAAGTGGCTGTTCTGCCATTAGGGTCAATTTGTATATTACCCTTTCATTATATAGGAGGATAGAGGCCCAGTGCATGGATGGGGGTCCCAGATTGGGGTGGGGTCCCCACTGGTGGGTGGGGCTGGCAGGGGTGGGGGGCTGTGGGCGTTTTTCAGGCTGGCCACACCTCAATTGGGGTGGAGGGGTCCCTGCTGGAGGGTGGGGCCAGCCAGAGTGAGGGGTTGTAGGCTGGTCCAACCCCTAACAGGGTGAGGGTCCCTGCTGGAGGGCAGAGCCAGTGGGGTGAGGGGCCACAGTCATTCTGGTCTCTGGTCATTCTGGTTATTCTGCCATTTCAGTCACTGAGCTTTTATTATATAGGATGGTTTTTGTTGAACTACTCAACTCTGCCATGAGTTGAATAGCACAAAGAGAATAATTAAATGAAAGGGCAGGTGTGTTCCAGTAAAACTGTCTACAAAATCAGGTATGGGGGGGCATGGAGCTTGGTCCCTGGGCAGGTATTTGCCCATCCCTGATCTAGACCATTTATTCTGTGAAAAATAACATCCTGTGTAGAGTTACCTTCAGCCATAAAGCAATGTATTGTCTGTCTCTTTAATATTGGCCCATGATGGGTGGGCTCTATTTCCTTCATGAGATTGAAAAACACTTCAGGTTACAGGCTCGTGTTCATCTTTAAGTGGCCTCAGACGCTGAGAACGGTGACTCCAACCCCAATGCAATTGAACTGAGATTTATGGCTTTGAACCAAGAGTCATGGAATCACTGATATTTGCACTTGCCAGAATGATCAGAAACCCATTCCTCAGGTGAAAGCGCTGAAGCCCAGGCAGCAGCCATGCCTTTCCCACCATCACACAACCCATTAGAACCAGGCCTCCACGTGTGTTGGCCAGTGGTCTCGTTCCGCACTGTTGGGGGCTGTGTGATTTCAGGGGCACCAGCCATTCATTTCTTTGCCACAAGGAGATGGAGACCCAGAGGGGAGGGAACCCAGCCTTCACTCTATGTTGAGTGGAGATGGGAAGTCAGACACTCCACCTCTTGGCGGCCTTCAGTGACTGCCTCCACGGAGTGAGTGTTATGTAGGCATCCCATCTACATCATCCACCTAATAATGATGGCTGCCATTTTGGGGGCATCTCCCACATCTCTGCCATTGTATTAAACACTTCAAGTGCATTTAATTCTCTTACCTCACATGACCTCGAGCCCTCTCACCACAAACATATTAAAATTTTAATTACGAGAACACACCATGGCACACGCATATCCTCCATTAAGTGGGTTGCTTCATTAAGTATCTTGCTGCTGACAGGCAACGGGAATTTCTGGGCGACCTTCAGTCAGCAAAAATCCATTTACCTCCACTGCATGGGAAAAGGGTAGCTATTTCAAGAGTCCAGGCCTCAAGGCTTCCCCGTGGTCTTGCAGCCCAGCACCCCACCAGGCATGCTCTCTCTGGACCCCTCAGGCAATGGACTTTGTAGGGACACATTCCTGCTTCTAACCAGACCAGGCCCCAGCCCTCAGAGCCTTCAGTGCATACAACTTCCCGCTATTCCCACAGCCCCATCTCCTGATGAGATTTCTTGTATTGGTGGTAAGACTTGAGCCAGTGCCAGGCCAAATTCCCATCACAGCCGGGTAGATAGACACAGAAATGCTTGCCTTAAGTAAACTTTTTTAAATTATCAGCTCCATTTATATGGTCCAGAACACATGATAGGCACTTAATAGATATTTATTGAGCGATCATTTATTTTTCCATAAAAATTTGCTCACACGGTATTTGTCACACAATAGGCACGACATTAATTTTCTGTCAAACTCCAGGGCTTGACAGCCAGCTGCCTTCCTCTCCACCCTCTCTTGTTTATTTCGGTCGCCTGCACCCGATGGTAATGTGTTCACAGAGGAGCGGTGGGAGGAGCCCTCTCCTACCTGGCTCCAGCCATAATGCCTGCATTCAAGCCAACCATTTCCCGTGTCCGTTTGATGGCCATGAAGTGGCACTTGAGCAGAGAGGGCAGAGCAGGAAGCATCGGTATTGCCAGGCAAGATTCTGCATCCAAAAGCTGTTTTCAACTGCAACGCAAGTTCAAGGGAAAAAATGCCCTTCATCTGGTGGCGCATTTTCTAAAAGCAAAACCCCACTGAGCTGGCCATAGTTGACCTCATCAGACCAGGTGGGACACAGGAGGTAGCGAACTGGAGGTGTTTACTTTCCCAGGGAGAACGATGGAAAAATCCAAGGAGAGAGAGCAGGAGTAGGAGCCAGAGTCTAGGCTCAGCTCTGCTGCTCCCAGTAGAGCGACGTGGGCAAATTACATAACTTCTTGTGGGAAAAATGAAGGAGCAGTGGAGAGGGGTGCATTCAATGCTCCGTAAGGTCCTGTAACAGTGACATTCAGAGATGCAATGGAATCAGGAAACACGGCTTTGATTCTGCACCAGACAATGAGATATCCTGCAGTGGACTGAGGAGGGTTCTCCCGGAAGATACAGCCATGTCCCAACCGCCAGTACCTGTGAAGGTGAATTTCTCTTTGCCGATGTACTGAAGGGAAGGGTCTCGAGATGGGGAGGTCAACCTGGATGATCTGGGTGGAACTAGAATCCAATGACGAGTGTCCTTTTTTTTTTTTTAAAAAAAAATATTTTTATTGATTTCAGAGAAAAAGGAAGAGGGAGAGAGAGATGGGAACATCAATGGTGAGAGAAAATCATTGATCGGTTGCCTCCTGCACACCCCACATTGGGGGGGGGGTGTCGAACCCACAAGTCAGGCATGTGCCCTGACCGGGAATCGAACCGTGACCTCCAGATTCGTAGGTTGACACTCAACCACTGAGTCCCACTGCCCAGAACGAGTGTCCTTTTAAGAGAGAGACACAGTTGGAAAGACACTGTGAAATGGAGGCAGATGCTGTAGGGAGGGGCCACAAGCCCAGGAGTGCTGGGGCAGCCTCAGGAGCTGGGGGAGGGAGGTAAGGAGCCCAGACGGAGCACAGGCCTGGCCACACCTGGATTTCAGACTGCGAGCCTCCGGAGCGGTGAGAGAATACATTTCTGGTTTTTGAAGTCACCTCATTTGTGGTAATTTGCTAGAGCAGCTCCAGGAAACTAATATACACCCCAAAGACATGTGGAAAGAGGGACCTGAGCCAGGAATCACACAAAGCAGCGATTTTTCAAATTCCACCTAATTTTTCTGAATTAAGACCCTTCAGCTTCTTCGCCAGAGCTTTCTGTCCAGGCCACTTTGAGCTTGAGCACTTAATAACTCAGCTCCGGGAGTACCCGGACGTCCCCCCGCCCCCGCCTTCCCCACAAGGATGGAATGCCATTACCCCTTCCAGCAGGGTCCGCAGAGGGGTGGACCAGTGTGAAGCAGCCTGCTGACTGGTCTGCAGCCACAGGCTTCTGCAGCTCTGCCCAGCAAGCAGGGGAGCTGGCTTTCCACACCCACGCGGTATTTTCAAGGCTGGCCACATCTCGCTGTGTGGCAGGTCTGGTCCCCTTCCAGCAGAAGTTCTGGACAATGATCGCTGGTGACTGTTGAAGGCAACCCCGTGAGAGATCAGATACCCACACATTGGTGCTGGCGGTTATGTCTTTCTGCTTATGTTTCTGTCCTTCCAAAGTCTTGTCCTTCCTGCCACAGTGGGAGCGGGGGGAAGTAAGAATAAGCTCCTGACTCGGGGCAAGACCAGCTCCTCACCCAGCGCTGACCCTTCCCAGCGGTGTGACCACGGGCACCATCCTTAACCCGACAGGTACTTTGTGTCTTCAGCCAAGATGATTATGTATCTGCTGAAATAATCGCACCTAATATTTATTATGTATCAGGGACTATGCTAGTACAAGTATCAATTTGTTTAATTCTTATGCCTCTAGGGAGATAGGCATGGCTATTATCTCCATTTAATACCATAGGAAACAATAAAACCTTAGTAGATTATTTAACTTGTGTGGGTGCAAAGCTGGACACTCCTACATAGAACTGAGTTCTGCCTGAACCCTTATATCCTATGATTGCATTTGTTACAGTTTTAAGATTACTCTTCCTCCCACCCACGAGTCTCTGCAATATCCTTATCCCCCCCCTTTTTTATATTAGTGTAGGGCAGAGTTGGCAAATTGTAGCCCACATGCCAAATTTGGTCCACCACCTGTTTTTATAAATAAAGTTTTATTGGAACACAGCCATGCCCATTCATTTACATAAGAGTCTGTGGCACTACGGCTGTTTTTGCCCTAAAATAGCAGAGGTGAGTGGTTGCAGCAGCGACCATCTGGTCTGCAAAACTGAAAATATTTTCTAGCTGGTGCTTGACAGAAAAGCGGAGAGCTGCCCCTGGAGTAGGGGACAGAGCATGAGCTTTGCTGTTTGGTAGAAGTGGGTTGCATCCTGACCCTGGCTATTTCCCAGCTCTGTGACCCTGGCCCTGCCCCTTGTGCTCCCTGGCCCTCACTTCCCTGCTCTGGGAAGCAAGCAGGCTGACAGCCACCTGCCCTTCCCCCACACCCTCAAGGGTTAAATCAGAGCGCCTCCCAGTCTCCTCCTGCCCCTCTCCCCAGCCTCCTCCAAGAGGAACCTAAACAGGACGAATCCTGGCAGCCTCCTGCACAGCCTTCGGCCTTCCTGGAAGGAGGCGGCCTCACTGGTCTTGGGTGCTGGGTGGTCGGCCTGCAGGCTTCCCCTGGCGGGGCCGGACTCCTGTTCACACTGCACACTTCTGCCTCTTGCAGGCTTCTGGTCTCTCAGAGGCTCCAGGACCCTCCTCCAATGGGGACCGGACCAGTCCAGCCCGATCCTGCCGCCTCCGCCCAGCCTGGCAGAAGACTGGCTTCCCCACAGTGCGCAGCCTGTAGATTCTTTGAAACAAACCGCCGCTTGGCCCCCGGTTTCCTTGACTCCCTGCCAAACCTATTACACGTGTCAGAGCAGCAAGGGACTGGAAGAATTACGATTTCCATTTGGCTTCTGCGGCCGCTTAGGCTAATTTGCACTGGCTTTGAAATATAGCAATCGCTGTTTTTGTTGTTCGGATTTGGAGATTGTTTCAAGTTCTGCCTCTCCCCTCCACCCCCCCCCCCTTTTTTTTAGCTCTTTCTCCTTCCGGGATGAGGGGGGGGGGGGAGGCCTCACAAGTGAAGAAAACCACAGCTCAGCTGCCTCCCTCAGAGCCCCCTCTCCGCCATGCACTCATCGCTCCAGCACCAGATTTCATTAACTGAGGGGCTGCACTGCGAGGCGAAGCATGGTAATGAGGTTGTAGCTAATCAGAACATATGGAATGCTTTTCCCATTCGCTCCAATTCCCAGCTTGGGAGGGGGGACGCTTGGGGGGCTATTTAGGCAGGATTTCATTACCCGCGTGGGGATGCATGCTCCCGGAGTCCCTTCTCCTGGTGCTGCCTCCCTCTCCCCTTCCCATCCTCCACCCCCAGCCCCTGCCAGGCTCCCGCAGGAGAGCCCTGTCTCAGGAGTGAATGAAAGTTCACGGAATCGGGGGGCTGCACCTGCCCAGAAAGCTGCCAGTCACCTCCTTGTTGACAAAGCCTAGAATCTTCTATCCTTTTACTCGGGACTTCCTGGCAGGTGTGGCTCTGACCACACCCCCTCGGCCTCCAATGGGCCCTGGGACATACTCACTTGCTCTTTCTCCTCCCTCTCTGGGTGCTTTTTCCTCTGTCCGTTCTTGCAGGTTCATTTGCACAAGTTTAGAAGCATCCTTACTGCTGCCTAAAGTTGAGGAATTTTTAAATCAAAATAAAGTACGTACCATAGCATTTCCCAGGGACTGGTCCACCTGCCTTGCTTTGTCCTTCCTCTCTATCTCCCTTTTCTTCTTTCCCTCTCTTTCTTTTCTTTGTTTTGTTTTTTAATCCTCACCCAAGGTATGTTTACTGATTTGAGAGAGAAAGAGAGAGCGAGAGTGAGAGAGAGCGAGAGAGAGCGAGAGAGAGCGAGAGAGCGAGAGAGAGAGAGAGAGAGAGAGAGAGAGAGAGAGAAACATCGATCAGTTGTCTCCTGTTATATGATCCAACCGGGGATTGAACCTGCAACCTAGGTATGTGGCCGGACCGGGAATTGAACCCACAGTCTTTTTGGTGTATGGGATGAAGCTCCAACCAACTTGAGCCACCTGGCTAGGGCTTTCTCTTTCTCTCTACAGACGTTAGATGCCAGTTGTGGGCTGGGCACTGGCAAGGCAAAAACAAGGGCTGACTGCTGCTGGTCTGGGGAACATCAGTGTCTGGCCAATGGCCACCACTCCTCCACCCTCAACACATTCTGTTCCTGAATTGTCCCCCCACAAAACCCATTTCTGGATTCCAAGGTGGCAGAGACTAAAATGCTTTCTAGCTGTAGTCGTTGGTTATGGAAACTCTACTAAACTCTAACTTTCAGGATCCACGTCAGAAATATAGAGCTAGGAAGGGTTTTCAAGTCCATAGTAATCAATGACCTCATTTAGCAAAAGAGGTCATGGGGATTCAATGAGGGGAAGTCACTTACCCAGGACCTTGTCTAACAGGAATGGCTGGTTCATGCAGCAGTAGCCTTTGAACACCAGCCCTCCCTTCATCCCCATCATGTAAGCATCATTTAAGAAAGTTTGCAGCCCGGCCTGCATGGCTCAGTGATTGAGCATCAACTTATGAACCAGGAGGTCACAGTTCAATTCCCAGTCAGGGCACATGCCAGGGTTGTGGGCTCGATCCCCAGTGTGGAGTGTGCAGGAGGCAGCCAATCAGTGATTCTCTCTCACCATTGATGTTTCTCTCTCCCTCTCTCTCTCTCCCTTCTTCTCTGTAGTCAATAACATGCTACAAAAAAAGAAAGGTCGCAGACTAGGGTGCCACGGTGGCTCCCCTTCCTCCCTCGTCCCTCGAATGAGACAAGGCACAGGGCAATCTCCTAAATCCTGATGCTGCCACAGTGGCCAGTGCCTCCTCAGCACAGAGCAGGAGAAGACTGGGCTTTTGTCAGGCTGACCTGAGACCAAGACGCCCAGCCCACCCCTCGAGGCTGTGGCCGGGGTTGGTCTGAGGATGAATCCTCAGTTCTGGGCACACGGGAGGGATTCCTTTCTGGTGCAAACAGGTAATTTCAAATAGTTGCTTGCACTCGGCCTGAGCGGTCCCACAGGGCAGTGTGCATCTCTCTGATTTGCATGGAAACTCTGGATCCCTGGACCAGTAAGGATCCCTCAGAATTGAATGAGGCTGAGGTGCCGCTGAAGCTGGTTACGGCGAACTGGACTCACTAAATCACCTCCCGATTGGATTCCGCCTTGACTTGTGTGTGTATATTCGTTTTCACTTCCCACTGAGTTACCCAATTAAACCCCCGTATTTCCTCACCTGGGAAGACACACGTGAGAACCAAGCTGGCAACACGCCCCTGTTTCTGACTCCCCTTTCCATCTTCTCACACACCTGCCACTAACGACCCTCTAGTAGATCCGAGGGACTGTGTAAGCAAAAATGTTACTTTTTTCTAGCAATTATTTATCTATCAGCATCTTTCTCCGTTCCCTTGCACTTGGTTAGAATGACTCTATGAGGCTGTTTTTCTCTCAGGAACCATGGTGTATGGGTGTGTGTTCATGTGTGTGTACATGTGTGTGTCTATCTGTATGTGTGTATAAATATCTGTCTCTTTGTATATGTTTGTATATATGTGTGTCTCTGTGCATGTGTACAGTATATGTGTTTATGTATGTTTGTGTATATGTGTCTGCCTGTGTGTATATATGTACATATGTGTGTGTATGTGTGTGTGCATGTGTGCAGGCTTGGAGGGGTCAATGGTGACCTTGGTACACGACATACACAACACTCAGTAACTGCTCCAGGTTATTATTATTTTTTAAAATCTAATTTCAGTTGGCTCCTGTGCCCGTGTGACATTTGTTTGCAGAGCTCGTGTTATTTATGGCACATGGTGAAACTGAGCTAGGAAATGAATTTAAGCCTGGAATGAGCCCAATAATTCTCAGTAACAACATCTCCCCTAACAGCCCCATTAGGGGCCCTCACATTCATGCCTCGCTGTCGTTTGCTCGAAATGGGCTCAGGCCTTAAGAAGCTCACGCTTCATGGAAGCACTTTGATTTCACACAAACCTCCTTAAACAGACCCCACCTCCCAGACCTCCGTGGCAGCACAGCATCGAAAACTCCTAAAGCAGATGGGTGGAGGGGATAAACAGATCACTCACGTGTGAGGAAATACAAGTGGGAGTTACATACAGAACAATGTTCACTGCGCTGGTTATCAGAAGAAAATACGGAGGTTTCGTTCGTCTCTATTGTGTAATGAAAAACAGAAGCTGTCCTGCACCCAGGGCTGGCGGCGTAGTTGTACTAACGGTAACTTAGAGACTGCAAATTAGTCAAACATGTTTGCGGGCAATTCAGCAGGACACATCCAGGACTCCAAGATGCTTCAGATCTGTTGGCCTGTAGCACATTCTCTTGTTGGTATGGAAAATGAAGAAATAATTCAATAAAAGAGAAAAACTACCTGCCATGCCCCAAAATCTTGCAGGCAGTGTTTGCTATATTATGTGAAATTGGAAATGTCCTCCAATAGTGGGTGAATCATTACATAAGTTTACTTATTCATTGTATAGTCACTCACTGAATATTACCTAGATATTAAAAAGTGACCAGAAAGACCATAGAAACAATAAAAAAAATGTATGTGGCGTAGTAGGAAGAGGAAGAAGAAATCTGTGATCACAAAGCAGAAATGTAAATGCAAATGACAAACTAGAGAAGAGAACTTGAAATGAGAATCTTTGCAAAAAGATCATTGTATACTAGAGGCCCGGTGCACAAAAATTTGTGTACTTGGGGTGGGAGTGGGGGAGTCCCTCAGCCCGGCCTATGCCCTCTCAAAGTCTGGCTTAGGCCTGCTCCCCAGGGGATTGGGCCTAAGGTGGCAGTCAGACATCCCTCTGGCAGCCCAGGAGCCCTCAGGGGATGTCCACTTGACAACAGGGAACAGGTCTAAGCTGCAGTCGGACATCCTTAGGACTGCTGAGGAAGAAGGAGAGGCTCCTGCCACCACCGTTGTTTTGGGAGCCGTCAGCCTGGTTTGTGGCTGAGCAGAACTCCCCCTGTGGGAGCACACTGACCACCAAGGGGTAGCTCTTGCATTGAGCGTCTGCCTTCTGGTGGTCAGTGTGTGTCATACTGACCAGTCATTCTGCTGTTAGGGTCAATTTGCATATTACCCTTTTATTATATAGGATGTTTTTTGTGTGTAGCTATATATATAAAAGCCTAATATGCAAAGTGTCCCCTAGGGAGTTCAACTGACTGGAATTTACTCGCTATGATGTGTGCTGACCATCATGGGGTGGTGTGGAATGAAGGAAGGCCCCAGCGGGCAGCCGCTAGGGACCCTACCCGTGCATGAATTTTGTGCACTGGGCTTCTAGTGTGTTTATAAAATAACATTTTCTTTAAAAAAAAATCCTGTCTAATAAAAGAGTAATATGCAAATTAGGCATTACTCCGTGAGAAAGATGGCCACCCCCATGGCCACAAGAGGGCAGCACCCATAGACAAATCCTGTCTACTAAAAGAGTAATATGCAAATTAGGTGTCAATCTGTGACAAAGAGATCTGCCCCCATGGCCACAAGATGGCTATCCCCATGGCCACAAGATGGTGGTGCCCAGTCTGGCTCAGCCCTGCCACTGAAGTGGTCAGGCCTGTTAGCCAGGCAGGTGGTAGGGGAGGCAGGGGACCCAAGGGGCAGAACAGGCACTCAGAGGGAGCTGGGGGTCCTCTGCCCAGAGGGCTCAGGCATGGGCAAGGGTGGAGCGGTGATCAGAGGGGGCAGGGGCAGAGCTGGTGATCAGAGGGGTATGAGGGTGCCCTACACAGGCAAAAGGCCTGGGCAAGGCCGGAGATCGTGAGGACCTGGGCTCCACAGAGCCAGCGATTGGAGGGGCAGGGGAGAAGCCTGCGATCACAGGGGTCTGGGCACTGGTGGAGCTGGCAAAGCAGGGGTCTGGAAGTCCCCTTCCCAGGCCTGCAGCCTTGGCCAGAGACTGCCAGTGGGGCAAGGGCAAAGCTGGTGATGGGAGGGGGCAGGATCAGAGCCAGTGATCGCAGAGGCCTGGGCTCTGTGAAGCCAGCGATTAGAGGAGTTTGGGGTCCCCTGCCCAGGCCTGCATCCTCAGCCAGAGGTTACAGGCCTGGGTAGGGGTGGAGCTGGGATTGGAGGGGCAGGAGTGGAGCTGGTGATCGGAGTGAACTACAGAGGAAACACCTTTTCTTACCACTCATTGGCTGAGCTCTCTGTATGCCACTGGTAATATTCTTAGTAACTTGGGTAATAAGAATCCCTAAAGGCAATCTAGGGTTTTTCCACCACACTCCTGGAGAAAAAAAATGAAGGTCTGCTGCTGGAGGGCTAAGAAATGTCATATCCTGCCCTAGCCAGTTTGGCTCAGTGCATAATGCCTCAGCCTGCTGACTGCAGGGTCTGGGTTCAATTCTGACCAAGGGCATGTACCCAGGTTGCAGGCTCCTCCCTGGCCAGGGCTCAGGTCAGGGCATATGCAGGAGGCAACCAATCAAAGTGATCCTCTCACTTTGATGTTTCTGTTTTTCCCTTCTCTTCCACATTCTCTAAAAAATCAATGGAAACATATCCTCAGGTGAGGATAAAAAAGAAAGAAAGAAAGAAATGTCATATCCTATGAAAGACACATCTTGAAAATGCCTAAAGAAAGTTGTCATTTCTTCATGGTGAAGGGACAGGAGTCTGTGTTGATGAAAACACCCTGGTGGCTGCAGTGATTGGCAGTGGCTGTAGCAGCAGTGTGATGGAGCTGGTGGCTTCCCCTGATTAGCCTGGTCACCTCCCGCAAAGGGAGGCCAGACTTCAGCTTAGGCCCACTCTCCAAGGAGATCAGGGATTGGGCCTAAGCCATCAGTAGGACACCCCCCTGAGGGCTCCCAATATGTGAGAGGGGGCAGGCTGGGCTGAGGAACGCCCCCCCCCCCCAAATGCATGAACTTCATGCACTGGGCCCCTAGTTAATATTAAAAATACAGATGAGGGGCATGGAAAGGCAGTATTATATAGTTTTCAGTGAATAAGCTTGGAATTAAACACGTGGTGAAATCTCAACAACTTACTGAGAGAGAAAATAGCTTGTGCATTTTTACTACCTGGAGGGATTCCACTGCATGTTTATTCCCAACTTGATTTTCAACTTTGTCTCCTAATTCTACTCTTTCTATTGCCCACTGTGTTGGTCCTTTAACATGGGGTCATTCTACTTAATGTTGCCTGTAGTTCTTTAGGGCTCTCATGGTCCATCCCAGCAATTTTCAACTGGTGTGCTGTGCCGTAAGAACTCTTAAAACAGTCAGTACTTGACTATTAAGTCAGGGGCAATGCCCTGTTTTTCCTTAGATTGCCAAATTAAAGAAAAAAAAATGACAGCAGCCAACACAGCAATAGCCACCCAGGGTGAATGAACCAAAATTATACCTATTTTTTTGGGTGTCAGATTGGCAAAAAATATATTTTTTGGTGTGGCACAGAACTGTAGTAATTAGTTCGTGTGTGCAATGATTAAAAAGGTTGAATATTACTGGGCTACAAAATAATGGGCACCAAACAGTCCAACTGTAAGAGCCTTCACCATGACACCCTGTAGGAAGGGTTGCATGATGACTTTTTTCGTGGTAAAGCATCCACTTTTCACTGTAATACTGTGCGAGGCTGTACTATTCGCAAAGGTTACGATGCCTCTTCCTCCTCCCTGGGAACCTAGCCAGTGGAGGGCCCTGGAGGTTGGGGTAGTAGAGGGAAGAGGAAGGCGAACAGGCAATCAGGAGAAGGGTATACGCACTTGCATGTGTCTGTGTTAATGCACGGGGGCAATGGCTTCTCTCTCTTTTTAAAAAAATCTTTGTTGTTTAAGGTATTACCTATGCCCCCTTCCCCCCCCCCCCCCCCACTGACCTCTCTCTCCAGCCCGCCCCTACCCACCGCCCCAGGCCTTCACCACACTATTGTCTGTGTCCATGGGTTATGCCTGTATGCATACAAGGTCCCAACACCCCGCAACCACCTTCCCCCCGTTCCACGCCTCTGTGTCTCTGGATCTAGTTTGTTCATCAGTTTATTTTGTTCATTAGATTCCACATGAGTGAGGTCATGTGATACTTATCCTTCTTTGATTGGCTTATTTCACTTAGCAATGGCTTCTCTTGTCCCCCGTTCTTGCAGTGATGACCTAGGCGACCTCTCTCTGGGGCAGGCGGGGGAGGGGCCAGTCGTGCGTAGAGACTCAGAGCCCTCTGTCTGCTCCCTGCCCTGCAGGCTGAGCTCGCTCACCCCAGCCTCCTCTGGGTCCCTACCCAGATCCAATTTCCTGTGGATCCCTTTTAGGCTCAAAAAGAAGGAATTCTTCTTGCCCTTAACACAGAGTTTCTTTTAAAAACACATTTACCAAAGTAAAAATACATGCATCGATGTAAAGAAAAAACACCACTCTGGCAGCCAGGGGATGGCTGGGCCTGGGGAGCCGGCAGTGCCCTGTACCATCAGCTGCCTACAGAAATGCTGAATGTCAGCCCTTGAGTTGCACCTGTTCCCTCCTCTTCCCTATCCCCCCGCCCCCCATCTGCCCCACCCCCCCACCCCTCCTGGCCAGGAAGCCTATGAAAGAAAACTCAAGCCTGCCATTTTGCCGTTCACTCCTTTTTAATGGTTTCTGAGTTGTTGACTTTTCTGCCTTAAAAGCAAGTGGAAAACGTTCTGAACCAACAGATAAGACTTGACTTCCCCCTGGGAGTCAGCTATACAAACAGCTGCCGCTTGTAATCTTGGGAAGAGGGAACAAAAACGAGGTCTGCAGACAGGAGCAGGAGAAATACTGCCCGCAATGAAATTGGGAAAAGGCTCCAAAGCACGTCTCCCGCTTCCCCAGGCCTGCTCCTGTACATGGCGGAAAAACTTGAAGCGAATCAATCGCGCCACTGTCTTTTTAAATTAGACATCTAGGTGTTTGTTAGGGGTAAAAAAAAACCCCTGCAGCTTTCCACTGCAGACTAAGTGTAAGGTGCTGGACAAGCCCTGGCCTCCAGCACAGAGGGGCGCACCTCACTCTGGGGAACTGTTTGCAGAGCCAGCGTGGGGTCGGGGTGGGTCTGCAGCAAATCACCATGTGCGGACAATCCCATAGCCACCTGGATGTCTGGTTAATAAGAGCCAAGTCAGGGTCTTTAAGGGCAGTCTGGACTGGAAGCAAAAGCTTCAACCATCAATCTGGCAATTACCCGCCTCTCCCCCATCCTACCATGCTAGCCCTTCAATTAGCCTGTGGCTGCACACTGCCTATCAAATCATTAACTCCCATGCCGCATGCTGCAGATCAGGCCAGTTCCCCGTGATCCAATCCCAGCGTTTCTCAGGTGAAACTAGGTCTGCTTGCTGGTGGGGAGGGAGGTGCCCGTTTTGTATTGAAAGTGCTGGCGAAGGCCACTGGCTCCCATTTGGGCTTTGCCTCTGGATGCCCAAGGCTTTCCATTGCGGTGCCACTGGGCACAGTGGGTTGGTTTCATCCCTGCGCTGTCTGTCTGGGATGAGCTGCTGTGGAAAGCACGGGCCATTTCAAGGCTGTGTACCAATGCCATGTTGGGCGTTCGACGAGAGAGCTGAAGCCTCCCGTGTGTTTCTCACGTCTCTCCCCATCCTCTCTCCAAGGGAAAGAAGAGCTGTCACAGGTGAGTCAAGTTCAAGGCCAACGTTTTGGGAGAAAGAGTCCAAAAGAGGTCACGTGATAAAGAAAGGGAGTAAAACGTTGACCTTAGTGTGGGGATGCTTGCTTCTCTCTGCCTCTTTTCCTTTCTTCTCACAAAGCAAGTGCAGTTTACTGGGCCAGGAATTGCTTCTTTGACCACCTCTTCACCCCGAGAGAAGTAAGGACGGGGTGGGCAGAGAAGCAGGCAGATCGGGGAAGCGTTCCCTCCATCTTCCCTTTTCTGAAGGTCCCGTCTAGGTCCTTTCTTCTCTCCCTCTAGCGCCCTCCTCGGGTTAAGTCATCCCTGCCCCCTGTCCAACCACTGCCTCCTTACTGATGACACACAGGTCTCTGCTTTTCACAAAAATTCTCTCATGAGCTTCAGACCTGAAACATCCACTGCTTATTAATACCCACCACCTGGGAGTGTTATGGGCAGCAGAAATGCAACCTGTCTAACATGGACGTGTGTCTTTCTCTCCAAACTGGCCCTGTTTCCTCTGTCCCGCCTTTCAGCGCTAACACCCATTCCACCGTCACAGAGCACAACGCGTCACCATCGTTCTCAACCTCAGCCTCCCTTCGTCTCCAGGTGCAATTGGTCACCAGGTGCTACGAACTCTCCCTCTGCACTATCTCTCAGTTCCGTCCTCTCTATCTCTACCTAGTCAGGCTCTCACCACTTCTTGGCGAGATGATTACAGTAACTGCTAACCAACTTCCCTCCAGTTCATCATCCACATGGTAGCCAGAGGGCTATTCCTTAAAGGCAAATCAAATCTTGCCAATGCCTTACGTAAACATCTTTAGCTCCACCCCCTTGCCCTGATTGTTGAGCATGACAAACAGTATCCTTGATTCTCACCTCCTGTCTGACCCCCGTCTCCTTCAGAGCCCTTTCTTGGACCTCACTTTAGCCGCCACGAGTCATATTATGTGCCTCACGTGTGGCACCTCCATGAAGGCCATGTTCCCTTGCTGGGAGCTTTTCAACAAGCAACCTCCTGAGCCTGGAACGTTTCCCCAGTACCTTCTTTTAATATTATTTTTAATTTAAATTTTTTACTCGCTTTTAGCTTATTCTGGGGAAACATTTTATTTATTTGTGTTAATGTGTTTATAGTAATAGTAAACTTGGAAACTAATGTTTTCCGGCTTTGCTGAGGTATAACTGACAAAGCTGTAATACATGTACTGTGTACAATGTGATGACATGCGAGTCCTATCCTGAAGATAATTAACACATCTGTCACCTCATGTAGTTCCTTTTTATTTTCCAATGTGAGAATGCTTCAGCTCTACTTTCAGCACGTTTCAAGGACACAGTACAGTTTTATTCACTACAGTCAGCATGCTGAACACTAGATCCTGAAAACTTACCGTTCATCTTATCATTGAAAGTTTGTGCTGGTTGACCAACATCTCCCCATTTCCATTCTCACTCCCAATCAGAGAGCAACCACCAATCAACTCTCTGTTTCTATGAGTTCAACTTAAAAAAAAAAAAGAAAGAATCCATACCTAAGTGATAGCATACAATATTTGTCTTCCTCTGTCTGGCTTATTTCATTTAGCATAATGCCCTCTAGTTTCATATACGTACATTTTCTTTTATCCATTCATCTATAGATAAACACCTAGGTTGTTTCCTTATGTTGGCTATTGCAAACAATGATGCAATAAATATGTTAACTCGGGTATTTCTTTGAGATAGTGATTTTGCTTCCTTTGGATATATACTCAGAAGTGGGATTGTTGGATTATATGGTAGTTTTCTTTTCTTTTCTTTTTTTTGAGGAACTTCCGTACTGTTTTCCATATTGGCTGCGCCAATTTATAGTCACATCAACAGTGTACAAGGATTCCAATTATTCCATATTCTTGCCAATTGTGTTTTTTATTTTTTTTGATAATTGATATTCTAAAAGATGTAAGATGATACCTCGTTGCAGTTTTATTTGCATTTTTCTGATAATTAATGATGTTGAGCACCTTTTCATGTATCTGTTGACCAGTTGTATGTCTTCATTGGAATAATGTCTATTCGGGTCCTTTGCCCGTTTTTAAATTGGATTATTCTTTTTTTTTTTACTATGGAGTTGTAAAATTTCCTTGTATATTTTGAATATTTATTCCTTATTGGATATCTGGTTTGCAATTTTTTTCTCCCATTCTCCAGGGTGTTTTCTCATTTTGTTGATTATTTCCTTTGTGGCACAGAGATTTTTTAGTGTGATTTAGTTTATTTTTGCTTTTGGTCTAAATCCAAAAAGTCATTGGAATAAGGTCAATGCATGTTAAGGAATAAAGTCTTTGAGGAGGTAGAAGCAGAGAGGAATTAGGAAAAAAATGGTGAGTTTACTCTTAAGGAGGAGAGGAATATTTCTTCCAACTATTAAAAAAGGTAAATGAGTTTCAGATGACATCGGATAGAAAATGGGATCATTATCAGAGCAGGGCATTTGGATGGTACTTTGCCCTTGGCTTAAATTTCTTCTGTGAAGTATAAAGGAGATTGTAGGCTGGAGTTGGGCAAGGGAGGGATCCGGTGGCTGGAAGTGGGAAGGTAGAAAGTTTGGCAAAAGTAAAGGAGAGGCCCATGCACGAATTCATGCATGGGTGGGGTCCCTCAGGGTGGCCTGTGGGAAT
>PVJC01001317.1:42393-96459 GCA_004026665.1 Murina feae
CCCCCCCCCCCCCCCCCACTGCCACTGCTCAGTCCCTATTGGCCGGACCCCAGTAGCAAGCTAACCTACTGGTTGGGTGTCTACCCTCTGGTGGTCAGTACACGTCATAGCAACTGGTTGACTGCTCCCTGGTGGTCAGTGCACGTCATAGCGAGTGGTTGAGCAGTCGCAGCCTTAGCATATCATTAGCATACTAGAGGCCCAGTGCATGGATTCGTGCACCGATGGGGTCTTGCAATCTGGGACCTCTTGGGGGATGTCAGGTAGCCAGTTTCAGGCCCAATGCAGACAGGAGGGAGCCCAAACCCCACATGCCAAATCCAGACAGGAGGGAGCCCAATTCTATGCGTTGAGTGTCTGTCTCTGGTGGTCAGTGCACATCATAGCGACTGGTTGACTGGTCATTCAGTTGCTTAGGCTTATATATATATAGATTATGCTTTGATTGGTTGAACTGGATGACTGGACACTTAGCATATTAGGCTGTTATTATATAGGATTACTGTGATCCTGTGTCATTGTGATGGCTGACAGTAGAGGACGCTTTAGTCAGATTAATCTAAAAATTATAACTATGAACTATTTAATTGTATTAGATTGTATGTGTGCATGTGTGTGTGTATGCATGCATGTGTGCGTGTGTGAGTATGTTACATGCATTGAGTCAGCTCTGTCCTCTGGTGACCCTATAGTTGTCCACCATGTCCTGCCTTCAGCAGGCCTGCTCAGCTCCTACAGGCTCGTGTGTAGACCAGGGCTATCCAGTTTAAAAATTCCATGCACACTTTGTACTTGTGTTACATATCTAGCCATAAGCAAGTTATTGGTGTGTTTTGCATATTTTAAAACTTTGTTTATATTATACTTTACACATATTTCTACAACTTCTTTTCCTGTATTCTTTTGAGGTGCATCCGTTTTGACATAGTTAGTGCTGGTTTATCCTTTCCCTCCTGTTTTGTATTCATATATATGAACACACCAGGAGTTATTTACATGGTTTCCTGCCAATGGACATTGAGGCTGGTTTGATTTTTTTCACATTGACAAATAGGAATAGCTGGGCCATCATGTATGTTCATTTTCAACTTGGCAAGATGCTGCCGTAATTGCTCCCCTAAAGGCTTGTCCCAATGTGCACTCCTACCAGCTGTGCATGATGGTCACTCTTGCTCCACACCTGGAAGTTTCCAGAAAGAAATGTGCTACCTGGACACTTCCACATATCTGCCTTGGGATATGTGCTGTGTTCTGCCCCCACACTACCTCCCGTCCCAGCCACAAACTTGGTCCAACTTTTGTCAAGTAGAAGGTAATCTATTGATCTTCCCCAGGGTCTTTGTTCTTCTGTTACATTATGACACACTCTCTTACTCATGGCTGAGACTCTTCCCTTCCTCCCTCCCTCCTTCCTTTCCTTTCTTCCTGATTTTCTCTTCCTATTCACAAGGGCAGCAAACACTCGCAGAGGCTTTGCAAATATGGGTAGAAATAGAGATAAAAGGCACAGCTGTTTTCCCAAGGAGCTTCCAGCCCAGCGCACATACAGGGCTAAGCAGACACTTCCAAGGCTGCAGGGGATGAACGAGAAAGCAAAGTCCCTGGCAGCCTGAGTCTTGGGAAGGGCTTTCTCTTAAAACAACGCACGTGAACAAAACAGGGTTTGGGCAAAGATGCAGGCAGGGCATTCCCAGGAGAGGTCTGGAGGTACAGTAGAAAGCAGGGTCTCCTCCAGGAACAGCAGGCAGCTCGGTGTCCCCAGGGCACAGTCGGAGGCCTGAGAATGGAGGCAAGGAAGGTAGACAGGGCCAGATGGCGAAGGTCCTTGCATGCCATGCTAACAGGCTTCTCTTTCATCTTGAGGCCAATAATGTGCCATTGGTAGTTGGCATCTGTTGTTTTTGTCTGCCAAGCATTCTGATATTGCTCCCCCTCCCATCCTTTGGCAGACTGCCCCTCCCAATTCTATGTGGTTCTGGGGAACTAGCCAATCATAGCCTTCTTCCACCCACATGACCCAGGACTGACCAATCATAATTCCCCAATCCCTTCATCCCAGGAGTGGGTGTGTAATCCAAATGGGCCAATGAGGGCCCTTCCCTGAAGTGATAGATAAAGATAAGGAGAAGGAATACTTATTTCAGTAGAAAGAAGATAAAGATTCTACTTTTAGACTTACCATAGGATATTCAGGTAGGAATATGAACGAGGATGTTGAGTATGTGAGCTTGGAGAAAGGTTCTGTCCTGGAGATTTGGATATGGGGACTGTTTACCTGAGGACTTGCTTTCTCTCAGTCACTACGTTCAAGTCAGGAGTAAGTCCTTAACGCTCTGCCTCCAACACGCATCTTGAAGCCATTCATCTCTCTCCATGTGCACAGCTGCAACTCTATGGCAGGCCACTTGCACAACCAGCTAAGTGGTCCACTTGCACCTTCCTTTTGCTCCATACAATATACCGGTATTCTCCACACAGCAGGGCGTGCTTTTAAAATACACGTGTGATCCTGTGACTCCCCTCTTTACTTCCCCATCCAACTGAGCGAAGTTGAAGTCCTGACATGTTCTGCCTTCTGCCACCTCTAACCTTGTCTTATAGTCCATTTGGTATGGATTCCTTCATTTCAGACAACAAATATTTGTGCCATGCCTACTATGTTTCGGGCAATGGGGATATGACAATAAACTAGATAGATGAGGTCCCTGTTCTCATGAGTTTGCATTTTAGAGGTGAGGACAGAAAAAATAGTAACACATAAGACATTTGCAGGTAGTGATCAGTATTTTTAAAGAGTATTAAATAGCCCAGCCAGCATGGCTCAGTGGTTGAGCATTGACTTAAGAACCAGAAAGTCAAGGTTCTATTCCCGGTCAGGGCACATGCCCGGGTTGCAGGCTCCACCCTCAGTACGGGTCGTTCAGGAAGCAGCAGATCCATAATTCTCTCATCATTGATGTTTCTATCTCTCCCTCTCCCTCTCCTTTCCCTCCCCCTCTCCCTCTTTCTCTCCCTCCCCCTTCCTCTCCCTCTCCCTTCTTCACTCTGAAATCAATAAAAATATACTTAAAAAAAGATAATTACATAGAATGATAACCAAAGGAAGTAGTTGGTATTGGACTAAGTGGGTGACACTCTTAGATTGATGGCTTTTCTTCTCTTTATAAATATAAGATTTATTTCTACCTCAGGACCTTTGCACAGGAGACCTCTGGGAGTCTTTTCCCTTAGATCTCCCCATGGCTGCTCATCCCTGTCATTCATGACTCTGCTCAAATGTCATGTGCTCTGTGAGGCTTTCCACTACACCTAAACCTAGTAGTTACTGTAGTTTCTGTTTAATGAGATGCCCAAATAGGGACCTGGGTACCCCTGGGTACCCCTGGGTACTCCTGGGAACAGAGGAGGTCTTTTCAGAAAGGGGAGGAATGCTAATAGGAACACCCATTTCCGAAGCCCTGTCCCAAGCTCCTGCCCATTTCAAATGGTGAAGCGCTGTCACCATAGCAGTGCTCCAGAATATTTCATATAAAGTCACCAGAAAGGGGACACTAATAATAGAGACTAAAATAAACCAAGAGGTAGTAAACCAGAGGGGCAGGCAATTTCTTAAAAGGCCCAAATCAAGCTAAATGACAGAAAGATCTCCCTCTCCCTCTCCCTCTCCCTCTCCCTCTCCCTCTCTCTCTCCTTCTCCCTCATCTCAGTTTTTCATCTATAAAATGAGCCCATTAGACGAGGAGGTCCTGGGGGCCTTCTGTTTTTCTGAGCTCCGCCCATCTTGTGACTGGTGTCTGAGGCACCAGGCGGCTTCACATAGTTTAGGAGTGCGTGGTGCCGGCAGAGATGGAGGTCGACTGTTTGCTGGAAAAGCCCTCTTTCGCATCCAGCCACTCTAGGGGCTTCACCAGAGACGGAGTAGCAAGTCCGGAGGAGAATAGGAAAGCCAGGGGAGCTCATTAAAAGCTCTGATTGATCGCTGGAGGGAGGAGGAGAAGCAGGGGTGGGTTCAGGAGTTGTTATGCACTTGTAGCTACAAATTGCTTTTCGGGCTCAGAATGGGCTCTAAGGGGAGCTGTGTTGAACATGAAGTGCTCCCCCCAATCGCCTCCCAGATAGTCATGTGAGGCTCTGAAAGGAGCTCGTGGAGGGAGAGGGCAGGGGAAAGGATGGTGCGTAGGATGCGTGCAGCAGGGGGAGCAGAAGTGGGCATCTGCACAGGGACCCTCTGTGCAGCCGTCGCTGCAGGTGGCCTTTGTGTCTCTGCAGAGGCCAGAAATAACGCGTCTTCGGCCTCTGGATAGAGGCTCCCTCCAGACCCTACTCCAGCAGGACTGTTGTCTGCACTCTTGTAGCAGCTACAAGTCTAGGACTGGACAGACCTGGGGGTGAGCCCGGGCATCTACGGGGCCCTGAGTCCCAGCCTCACCTGGCTGGGCTCATACACAGGCTTCCTGCCTCGGTTTCCTATTGAAGGAAGCAATGCACAGCTGCAGTTGGAGTTCTGTCCTGAGTCTCAGCCTTCCAGCTCCTTTATCTACCACTTAGTGTTGCCATGGGGTTCTGTCCTATGGCTGGAACCCATCTGATGACCAGCACACAGTTCACAGATGTGACATCTCCTGGCTCTGAGCACCACACGTGCATGGGATCAGACTGGTTAGGCTAGATTGCGAGCCCTGTGGATGCAGCGTATTGAACCACAGGTGCTGTGATGGCTGACTCCACGCACCACTGCCACACAGACCTTCCTCCTAACCTGTGCCTGGTGCCAGTCGGAGACCTGAGAGCCATTCAGTGTTAGGCACTGGGCCACAATGATGAAGAGAACAGTGTCCCCAGCCCTGTGGGTCACAGCCCCACGGAGGACTGATACGTTCACAGTGGACAAAGATGAAGCAAATGGCCTGTGGTTGTGTGGAGAAGGGGAAGCAGAGAGCAGTCAGGTCTGGGTGGGGCAGCAAGACCCTGCTCCCGCTGGGCCACCAGCTCCCACCAGCCTTCCTTCCCTGTCGCTTGTTCCAGGTTAACTGCCCCCTTGCTCTTTCCTGAACAGGACTGGCTGGATCTGCTCCGTTTCCCTCACCCAGGTGTCCACTCAAATGTTACCTTCTCATGAGAGAGGCCTCCCCTCACCCGTTGCCTGCAGTAGCTCAGCCCTCCCCTTGACCCCATCACCACACACCGCTCCTCCTCTTCACAGCACCAAGCACCATGTGGCATGATCTGGGAGTTCATTTGTATGCAGCTGACCCTTGAACAACATGGGTTTAAACCGTGTGTCCACTTATATGTGGATTCCCCCCCCAATCAATCCAGTAAATGCATCTTCTTTTCCTTATGATTTCCTTACCATTTTCTTTCCTTTAGCTTATTTTATTAACACATGCAAAATATGTGATTTTTTTTTATGTGGTTGGTAAGGCTCCCATTGAACAGTGGATTTTTAGTGGTTAGGTTTTTTGGGGAGTCAGAAGTTATACACAGATTTCACATTTCCCTCAGGACCTTTGCACAGGAGACCTCTGGGAGTCTTTTCCCTTAGATCTCCCCATGGCTGCTCATCCCTGTCATTCATGACTCTGCTCAAATGTCATGTGCTCTGTGAGGCTTTCCACTACACCAGGAGAGGGAGAGGTAGAGGGAGAGGGAGTTATACACAGCCTGACCCCCGTGCTGTTCAGGAGTCAGCTGCATTTGTTTATTTTCTGTCTCCTAAACAAGAAGCTCCATCAGGGCACGGATTTCATTCATATTGCCCAACGCTGACGCCCCAGCTCCTCAAGGTCATGGGGCGCATAGTACCAGCCAAATAGATGCTTGTTAAGTGGTTGGGTGAAGGATACAAAGGTCCCAGCAGATAGCACACATTGGGCTGACCTTGAAGGGTGGGTCAGATTGACTTGGGTAGGCATTCTAGGAGGAAGCATGAGTGTAGGCAGAAGCATGGAGGCAAAGAAGAGCAGGAGAAATCTTCAGTAGGTGTTTTATTCAGAAAAAAATTTCCAACCACACCCAGGAGTGGTATGGGTAGGGGGAGGTGTCTGTCCATGCAGCCCTGGCCCCAGCCCATGTGGTTTTGGCAGCAATAAGGGGTTTAGGGTAATGCCTGCCTCCAAATAAAAATGGTATGTGTGTGTGTATGGGAAGGGAAAGATGAGGTCAGCTGGGGGATGAGGGCGATGGAAAGAGGAAGGAATGGATGCTGGTAGCCAGGATGGGGACAGGTGCCTGCCAGTATGTGTAAGGAAACTCACTTTAGCCTGTGATTGTCTTGAGTCTCCATCCACCCCCCTCTCCTGCCTCCTCCTCCATTCCAAACACCACCTCTCCCTTGAAGCTCAGCCCCAGCCCCAGCCATCCAACAAACTGTCAACCCTGTGCTTTGGAGTCACATACGTTGTGGCTATGACCCTGACTTTGCCACTTCCTAGCTATGTAAGTCCCTCATGACACTTTGTAAACTTTGTGCTGTAGGGTCATCTTTGAGCACACAGGTGACAGATGGCACCCGTCGGGTGGAGAGCTTCTAGAGGGCAAGTCCCTGACTTCCCATCAGTATTCGGAAAAGGCAGCTTTCTGGATGAGGAGGAGAGCAAAGGTGAAGCAGAGGCCTGGTTTTACTTCCTTCCTAGGTGTGCAACTTGGGCAAGTACTTAACCGATTGGGAACTCGGTGACCTTATCCATGAAAATAGAAGTTAAAACACTTCCCTTGTGGGTTTGTTGTGGGGACTAAATGCAGTTTCATTTAGAGTGCCTACGCAGGGAGGTGCTCAAAACAATTAGATCTCGCCTCCCCCGCCCACCCCCATCTGTTTGCTCCACTCCCACCCCTCTGCTCTGCCAAAGGTACCACAGCTTCCAGCATGAGTCTTCCCACGCACCAGCTCCACAACTTCCCACAGGGCCGAGACCACCCCAGGAGCCCGGGCTCTGCTAATTAGTGGGGTGAATTTTCAAGCAGCCTTCACCTCTCCGAGGGGATCATCAGCCCCACTAATCAGAGAAGGCCTTCCCAGGTGCCCTGCAAGGCAGCCTCGGGTGTGTGCCAAGTCCATCCTAAGAACCTAAACGAGATGGCAAAAGGGTGTTTCCGTTTGAAAACCCTGCTCCCCGTCTGCTGAGGCAAGCTGGCTCGGACCGGGTGGCATTTTTATTGGCTTATTTGTGGGCCGGCGTTGGTTCTTCCTAAGACTCATCAGAGCCCATTCGGCAGGTGGGTGAGTGTATCTGCCTAGAACCCAATTACCTCATGGAACCGCCAGGGATGGCAGTTGGCAGTTTTTCTAGTTGCTTTCCTTCCCCAGAGAGCACCGGGGAGGGTGGATGGAAAGGAAACGTGATAAAGCAACTCTTTCTCTCTGAGAGGGTCGGTAAGGGGGCCAGGGCAGGGGAGGGGGTCACCTCTGGAAGTGAAAAGGGCGAATCCCACCCTTCCTACCATGAAACTTCTTCACACGCTGCCCACACGTGTCAATGGGAAATGGGTGTCCAGAGGATGCCCTGAGGAACCTCCTTCCCCCCCACACTCAAGAGTATTACGTCATACTACTGAGCTCCTACTGGGTGCCAGGAGCTGTTCAATGCACTTTAATTATTTCATTTAATCCTCACAAAACCTTAATAGGTAGGCAGTTTTATGATCCCTATGGTACAGATAAAGAAACAGAAGCATGCAGAGGCTAACTTGTCCACTCCCAGTTATTAAAAGGTGGACGGAGGTGTAGAAACCAGGCAGACTGGCTCCAAAGCTGTTTTTAACTCTATTGATGTTAATTTTAACAAATATGATGACAGCAGACGTGTGGGCCAGGACTCTGATGGGGTTCAGGGCTTGCTACCCCAAATATGGCACCCTACATACTGGATGCATGATGCTGAGGGAATCTGAGAAACTGGCAGAAGCAGGAAGGTGACTCTGCCCTCCCCTCTGCTGTCCCTCACGTGGGAGGTGCCCTCCCCACACCTGGAGGAAAGAGCATCCTGATCGCTGAAGAGAAAGGGATGCAGAGGAGAATCCAAACCAACGGGCCTTAAAAATTTCCCTCGGGATACTGTGTGCACCTCCTCCTCTTTGCTCTGTCGTATTCCTCCATCGCTGCCCACACCTCATCAGGCTCAGCCTAAACTACTCAGGCTTAACCACTGAAATGACTTTAAGAGGGTCAAGGCACATTTTTTTCCCCTCCCCTGCACCTCCATAGCTTCAGCCGATAGCCAGGTGGCTGCCAGATGTGAGTGAAACTGTTCTAGACCAATCATCCCCCAGGTGACCAGAGATGCAACAGCAAGACCAGCGAGATGAGCTAGACCTGGCTCACAGGCTTGTTAGAAAAGGAAAACCAATGCTTACTCCTGTGTGCCTCTGCGGTCCAGGACTGCTTGTTCTACGGCATTATCATGGCGGTGGATAACGGGTCCAGGCCTGGACTTCCTGGTGGTTGTATCCAGACTGTGCCCATGGCAGACAGAACTCAATCTGCCCTGTGTCATCCGTAGCCTCCTTCCCCCTTGTCCTACTAACCACTGAATTTATACGCCTCCCCACCTCTCTCTCGGGCCCTGTCCCTAAGGCCAAAGTGATTTTCTGCTCCTCACAATTCTTTCCCGCCACGTTCTCGATGGGACTGTGGGGACGGGCGCGGAGGAACACGCACTGGCCCTGAGGCTGCCGCTCGGTTGGTCTCGATTTCAAAGGCCATTTGAGTCTGGCACAGCCGCACAAGGTTGCGGCTTAATGACATCTTGGCGTTCCCACCAGAGAAGGCCTGGTTTTCCGAGGGTATATAACTTAGCCGTTATGACTCACTCCAGGGTGAAGCTGGGCAAACAAGTCCTGGCGCCCGAAGGCAATTTTGATTTTTAAATTATGAAATAAATCATCCTGAGCTTTTATGTTTTCTTGGGGTTTGTTTTTGTTTTTCTCTTTTGCTCTAAAACTTCCACAGTAGCTTTCTGCTCTGAGATTATTTATCACTTGGCTCTCTTCTCACCCAAACTGTATTTGTTTTGTAAAATGACAAATCACCCTGCACATTCTGGGCCAGAGCCTGGTGCTGAGTGGAGTGTGGGCATGCAGGGGTCGGGCGTGAAGAAGCAGAGGTTAGCTTCACTTCGGTGGGGTGAGGGGTGCCGGGGTAAAGGGGGAAGGAAGAATCCCCATACCACAGGGGTCTGGGCATGGGTTTGAATACATGTTTGCTTGACACTGAAGCCCTGCTTTACCAGAAATGCCTCTTTTTTTAATTTTAAATCTTCTGGTCCTGGTTTCCTCATGTTTGTTTATTTATTTATTTATTATTTCAGAGAAAGGAAGAGGGAGGGAGAGGGAGATAGAAACATCAATGATGAGAGAAAATCATTGGTCAGCTATCTCCTGCATGCTCCCTGTGGGGATCAAACCCACAACATAGGCATGTGCCCTTACCTCCTGGCCTCATGGGTCAATGCTCAACCACTGAGCAATACCAGCTGGGCTATTTTGTAAAAAAATTTATTTTAGAGAAAGAGGGAGAGAGAGAAACATCAATGATGAGAGAGAATCATCAGTTGGTCACCTCCTGCACACTCCCTACTGTGGATGGAACCCACAACCTGGGCTCATGACAACCTCCACACTTCTTGTCGTGTGAGCAACTCATGTTTCTATTGCGTAAGTCACTCTTACTCAGATATTCTGTTACCGGTGGTCAAACACATTCTTACCCAACAATGTAGATACACAGGCAGTGTTCACTGAGTGTGCATTTGTGTCGCATGATGCATCTTGAGGGTAAAATTCATATCTCGGCTCCTTACAGCCTTGGGGGGAAATGCCTTACACCATTAGGCTCAGAACATGTTGGATTGAATTACATCCCGTCTGTTCCCCCAAATAAGAAATCTGAAAACACCTCACTCATCTCACTGCTTCTAGTCTCTGCTTCAGCACAGACACAGGGCCAGTGACAAAATCCCTTTTCCCTAAAACCTCCCATAGTCCCACAGGTTCCATAATACAGTTAACAATACATTCCTAAGGCCGTCGTGTTTCTCACCAACTTGTTTCCAACTTCATCTCTCTGCCTCCCCATGGATCCTCCACTCTCCAGGCACTGGCTTCCGGGTGGTCCTCCCTCCAAGGCCCGCACCTGCCCACCAGGAACGCCTGCCTGCCTCCCTCCCTCCATCCCGACTCCTCCTTCCTTTAAGGTGGAGTGCAAGCTCTTCTGCTGCTCTGTTCATCCTCACCAGGAGGAGTGAGGGCGGAAGGCGCAGACAGATGGAAGAGACGTGGAAAGAGAAAGTTGATGAGATTTGCAGACCCAATTGGGCCAAGAGGACCATTCAGCTTGATCAGATAGAAAGGGGCCTCTGAGTAGGTCCAGACATTGGCGAGAATTCGCGAAGATCGCCCTCGAGCCTGCCCGTTCATTTAAGTGGGACGCATTAGCCATGCCACTGTGGACGTTCACAGGACGAAGCTAAGAGATCAGGAGCCCTTGGGATCCACATCCCAGCGGCTAAGCTGTAACCGTGTGCTGAGTCCCCACTGGGCCCTGCCCCTCCGCCCACAGGGCTCCAGAAGACCCGGGGAAGAGAACAGCAGTACCGCTAATTGAAACATCGCTCTTGCACCTGTGAGTTGTAAACTCTCCGCTTCCATCGGGCTCATGCCCATGTATTTGAAGGCTGCTGGAAGCTCACAGGCACACGGGCCAGCACTTGGCTGCTGCAGCCGGGATGTTACCGCTATTGCTCAGAGGGGTGTGTGAACACGTGCACATTTTCATCCCTTTCTCTTGGGGGAAAGCAGCTGAGTGCACAGAGCCTGTGTCCAAGTTCATGTGCGAGAGTTCGGGAGAGTCGACCAAAAACAATCCATGTCTCATTCGGTCGGAAATCCATTTGGAAGGGAACGTTTCAGGGAGAGCCAGATGCCAAGTGACAAGGGTTAAAGAGAATAAAACGGGGCAGAGAAAACTTACCGTGCGTAGCAGCTATCTTGCAGAAAACTTGCAGCGTCGAGCACCGCATAGCCTAGATCAGTGGTTCTCAACCCGTGGGTTGCAACCCCTTTGAGGGTCAAACGACCCTTTCACAGGGGTCGCTTAGGACCATCCTGCATATCAGATATTTACATGACGATTCATAACAGTAGCAACATGACAGTTATGAAGTAGCAACGAAAATAATTTTATGGTTGGGGGTCACCACAACATGAGAAACTGTATTAAAGGGCCGCGGCATTAGGAAGGTTGAGAACCACTGGCCTAGATAAAAACTAGACATCTGGCGATGGGAGGAATGAAGGACCGGACCTTACGTCAGCAGAACTGTTTGCAGCCAGAAGAAGTTAATAAAACCCTGCCTCCCGCTTCAGTCACCACTGACTCCTTTGTTGGACTCAGCCCGCCTGCACTCAGGTGCCTGAAGCAGAAGTTTTGTTGAAACCTGATGGCCTCATGTCATAGGTGTGTGACCCCGGACCACTCTGAACTTTTCAACAAGCAATGTCTTCTCTGGCCGGGAATGTGTGGAGACACATTAGGTGTGTGAGCAATGGGGAATGGAGAGAATCGATACTTAATCAACTCCTGTGTGCAACGTGCTTTGCGTACCTTCTCCGGGAGTCTTTGCGATAGACCGAGAGGAAGGCATTGAACTTTCCGAGTCATGAAGCACTGTGAGCGGAAGGGCTTACCTAGAGCGAGATGGTGAACAAGGGGGGTGCTGCTTTCCCACAATCCCTCTCAGCCTTTAAGCCAACACTCTTTGAGCACCTACCATGCGCCAGGCAGCAGTCTACCTGCTACTGATCGGAAAAAGAGATGAGCTGGACAGACTTCTGCCATCAAACTATGCAAGATGATGGCCCAGAGCGGTTCGTTCACTTTCCTGAGGTCACAAAGCGAGAAAGCAGCAGCAGCAGAACTGGGACTGAGTATCTCCTGGCTCCCAAGGTCACGCTCCCTTTACTATTATTCTATTTATAGGTTCCAACCTGTTTGCCCTCCAGGCAACTCCAGGCAACTCACTGCTTCTCATTTCTGTCTCATTTCTGGGCTCTCTTGGGTCTGAATTATACCCTCCTGCCTTTCAGCCCTTCTCTGCCTACTGGGTGCTTATTAGTTGATCCAGTAGTTTACTCCGTGCCAAGGTTTTAATGGGCACCTTAATGTCTTGTGGGCCCAGATAGCATATTTGCATTTTAAAAGTAGCTTTTAATTCAGCCCCTTTTGCTGCCGCTTAATTCAACAGCCACAATGAGGTTCGTTGTGTACAAGGGACTGGACTGTGGGGGATAGAAAGTAAAAAAGGCTCAGAGTCTCTCTTAAAGGAGCCGCAAGCTTTTGGGTGGGGGTCGGGGGGGGTATGAACAACTAACTCGGATGCACGGAAAAATGATGTCAAGTATAGGAGTGCAAAGAGATAACCGATTGACTAAAAGATGAAAACAAACAAAAAATGAAGGCCCTTGTCTCCAAGCCCCTAAATCAAGGAGACAGAAATGCAAGTTCAAAAGCAGAAGGCAGAGGTAGTCCAGCAGCACAGAACATGTATTAGAAGAATTTAGGGGCCAAAGGTTTCAGATGAACTAGCCACCATCTGGAACGCAGCCACAGCTTTCTAACTGGTTCCCTGCCCTTTAGTCTGCTTCCTCCAATCCATCCTCTTCTCTGGAGAGCTGGGGTGATGCTAGAGAAACCCACGTATGGTCATTATTCTCCTGCTTGCAGCCCCGTAGTTACCCTCCATTGCCTTTAGGATAAATTCAAAGCTCTGGACAAACGCGAGCAGCTGCCCAAGTAACATGTCAGGTGAAGCTTCGTTCCATGCACCTGCTACATCCCATTGAGAATCTCGTGTCCATTCACAGGACCTGAACCGTAGGAGGAAAAGAGACAGAGCTGAGCCCATGCAGAGGATACTGTGAAGACACTGAAACTCGTGTCACAGCAGAAAGGGCTGAAAGACCAGGAGGTGGTTGAATGAGAAGACTGGGAGATGGGGCAGAGAGAGAATGAAAAGACTTGGGACTTAACCTCCGTCTTCAAACCAGTGAAAGACTTCCATGTGGAAGAAGGTAGAACTGTGCCATTTCTCTTTCTAGAAAGCAGAACCAAGGCTCAGTGATGAAGATTAGAGGGAGTAAGACTACGGCTTAATTAAAGAATGTCCCAAAGATCAGAGCTGCCCAAAGATATATAGAAGGTGCTATTTTGAGCTATCCATGGAGGGGTACTGACCCTGATAGCCTCTGGGTACCTTGAACTATCTCAGACTCTTTGTCCAACCTTCCCACAGTCATGGCCTAAACCAAGGACATCGCCGAGGTTCTGGTGGATCTGAACTCCTAGAAGGGACAGCAGTCTTGAAAAGCAAAGCTTTAATTTTCGTTATTGCTGCTGCTCAGTGGTTATTCTGAGAAAGAAAGTGAATGTTTTGTTTTGTTTTTTGATTTTGAATGCTAACCCTAGATTATCAAGAATAAAATCTCTCATGAAATTTAAACCAGAATAGGTGTCTTGGGAGGAAGACATAGAGCTGATTTTACTATCATTCATTCATTCCATGAATATTTATTGAGTACTTATTACTTGACAGGTTTTATTCTAGAACCTTGGGAAATAGAAGTGAACAGGATCTCTGTCCTCATGGAACTTACATCTACTGTAGTGGTTCTTATGGGTCGTAACCCCTTTGGTGGTCAAAAGACCCTTTCACAGGGGTCGCCTAAGACCATCCTGCATATCAGATATTTACATTATGATTCATGACAGTAGCAACATTACAGTTATGAAGTAGCAACAAAAATAATGTTATGGTTGGGTCACAACATGAGGAACTGTATTTAAAGGGCCAGAAGAGAACCACTGCTCTAGTGGGATGGAAGGACAGCAAAAAACCCCTGAATAACAAACAAATGACATGCTATGTTCGAAGGCAAGAACTGTGGAAGAAAGATAAGGGAGGTCAGGGAGGCTGGCTGGAAGAGAATTGCCATTGTAAAAATTGGTGGTCAGGGTAGGCCTTATTGAGAAGTGGAGATCTGAGCCAAAACTTGGAAATGTGGGAGTTAGCCATTTGGATCATTGAGGGAAGAGCATTTCGGGCAGAGGGAACAGCCAATGCCAAGGCTGCAGTTCAAGGTTGTGCTTGCCATGTTTGTGTTAAGGAAGACTAAGGAGTGCCCTGAGACTGGAAGGAGAGTAAAGGAGATGAGATGGGAGAGTAAGTGGGGCCCAGGGGAGGAATTTTGGAGGGCCATCCGTGTAGGTGATTGTCAGGACTTCAGCTTTTTCTCTAAGTGAAATGAATGGAAAGCTGTCAGAGGGCTTAGAGCTGAGGACTGATGTGATCCAGGTTTTACTAGGCTCACCTCACTGCTGTTGAGTATAAACTAGAAGAGCAGGAATGGCAGTCATTAGGTCGGTTAGGTACAATTGCAACAAGCCAGGCAGGATGGTACGATAAAAGGAACATGGGGTGAGATTCTGCAGGTATTTGGACAACAGAGCCACCAGGATTTCCTGATGAATTGCATACAAGTGAGAAAAAGAGAGGAGTTGAGGATGTTAGCATAAGCAACTTGAAACCCCTGTCCATGGAGGTGGGTAAGAGAGTGGAGCAGGTGGTAAAGGAGGGGAGAGATTTGCTGGACAATTTTGGACAATTTAGGTTTGATCTGCTTGTTAGACATCCAATTGGCGATGTTGACCATGCAGATGGATGTCGGAACTTCAGGAGAGAACCTGGGCTGGAAATAAAAATATGGGAGTCATCTTTGTAGAAAAATCTTCCGTCACCTTACCTTGTCGTGACAGTGTAATGTCAAGAAATGTTTTGTGTTTATTTGGAATTAGAATCTAAGTGCATATCATTATAACCAGGGAGAGAGTCATGCAAGATGAAGGAGTCTTTGTGTGGGAATTTCTTCAATGTGTAGGACATCTAGCATGCCCCGCCCCTGTTCAACAAAAGCCGGTGTCCCCAATCATAGTGACAGCTAAGCAATGCTGGAACCCATCTCCAGGCTGTCCCCTGAGGGAGGCTGCAACACTTCCTTTGCTGAGATTCTCTGCTCTGCACTCTTTACTCCAGGCCTTAGGGACCACGTGTGTACTAATGACCCCTGAATTTGTATCGCCTGGCTAGGCCTTCCTTGCATTTTAGATCCAATTGGCTACTGGTCCTCTGCTTGAATACATTGCAGACAAATTAAGCTCAACTTGTTTAAAGCTGCATTTATCTTACCACTCTGCCTCCCTGACAAATTGGATTATTTTCTATCATCCCTGTGAGTGGCGCACCCAGCCATCTGGTTACTCACACTGAAACCATGCATTATCCTTGGCAATTCCTTCTCCCTCAGTCCCACCCCCTAAGTTAGCAAGTTACCAAATCTTACGATTGCTGCCTTTCGTATCTCACCAAAGCACTCACTTTTCCCCAACCCTGCTGCCATGATCAAGTCTGGCCACCTTATGGAACATTGCAATGGCTTTCTAACTGGCTTCCTGCCTTTAGTCTGGATCCCTCTAACCCATCCTCTCTTGTGGAGAGCTGGAGTGATCTTTGGGAAACTCAAATCTGATCATTGTTAGTCTGCTTAAAATTCTGCAGTTATTCTCCATGGCCTTCAGGAGAAAACTCAAACCTCTAGATCAGAGGTGGGGAACGACTGGCTCACAGGCCGTATAAGGCCCACGAAATCATTTGGTCTGGCCCTGCCAAGGCATTAGGGGTGAATTAATGAAATGTTTGACCAACTATAGCAGGCTAATTTTAAAGTTGTTAATTTTGTATGGCCTGTGGATGATGTAATAAATATACAAATGGCACTTGGCAGAAAAATGGTTCTCCACCCCTGCAGTCTAGATGGTTGTATGTTCTTTCGTCTGCTCTTCTGCACATTATATTTGGGTAACTCTCGCTTATCCTTTATTCTTAGCTACATATACTTTATTCACAAAGTATTTCTTATCTTCTACTCCTGGGCTAACTTCCTCCTTTGTATGCTCTCAGAGGGTCCTTTCTTCTCCCCCATTTATCTCATTGCATTTATCTCATTACATTGTAACGGCTGCTTTATTCACGTAACTGCAAATGTCATGAAGGCAGAGATCTGTGTCTTGTGTTCTGTTGTCTTTCCAGTGCTTGAAACAGTTCCTGGAACACAGAAGGTTCTAAAAAAAATGGCAGACTGGGGATGAAATGAATGGTTTGATGGGAAAGATCTATACAGATGGATGGATGAATGAGGAATGCAGGAGTAATCTTCAAAATAAGCTTATTAGACATAGGCACCTACCAATCAGAATGGATGCTGGATATTTGAAAATACAACCAAAATCATATGTACTTACTTAATGTCAGCCCTGGATGGGTGGAGCATAGCTCTGAGAAAGAAGGAAAAGTAAAAACACTGAAAAGTGAGATCAGAGGGTCATGTTCATTGGAGTTCTTCAGGGAAGACTTAGGGAAGACTTCTTGATGTGGACACCGTGGCTCTGATATCAGAGTAGGAATTCTTACTCTGGGGTCTATGGATAATTTCAGGGTGTCCACAAGCCCACTGTAACTGTAGGCACCTTTTTTGTTGAGTGTGCGTATTTCATGGCATGTGGCTCCCTGCCTCCTGTTAGGTGTCCGGAGGGGTCTGTGACCTAGATGAAGGTTAAGACCGTTGCTTTGAAGACACCACCCCATCAAAGGCTAGCACTGACTTGTCTTTGAAGCTTTGCCCACCATACTGGCTTTGAAGGAATAAAAGAGGCCATTCTCAAAGGTTTTCATGTTAAAGCAGGGGCCTAAGCTTTTCCGGGTGAGGAGCTATTTTTGACTTCTCTGAAGCCTCCTGAGAATGGGCCTGGCTGGTGCAGGGGTGAGGCGGGGGCTGGTTCTAAGAGTGCAGGTGGTGAGGGATGGTGTGTGTAGGTACAGTGACACCATTGGCTGCGTCTGCTCCCTAGGGGACTCCCAGTGAGCTTTGGAGAAGGGAAAGGCATGCAATAGTAGCACCCAGCTGGGAATCAATTCTATTAAAGTTTGAATTCATTTCGAGATTCTACTGACATTTGAGAAAAGGTCATCTGGGGAGGGGCCAGCTTCAGTCTAGAGTCAGCACAAGAGGGTGCTGGACTCTGAAAATGGGATTACATCAAGCCAGTCGACAAGGTGGCTGGATGGCTTGGCAGAGGTGAGCTGGAGGTGTGCGAAGGGGGCGGTGCCATTTTGGGTACTGACTCTGTGGGTTGAAAACACTGCCATAATATTTATCCTCAGCCTGCTTCCAGAAGGGTTTGATATCCTATAGTCTCATAAGCACTTCTTTTTTTTCCAAGGAATTATAGAACTAATGGTTGTTTTATAACTACACTCATTTAATACAATTTTAAATGAAATCAGACTTGCACAGTTCAACCGTGGCCTCAGGGGGCCTTGAAATATCCAATCTGGAAAGGTCAGCCCAGCCCTAAGCAGCAGGAGGTGCCGCCTCTTGGACGCCAAGGCAAATGCTTGACCTTCTCCAGCCATGGTTCCGTGCCATCCATTCATATGCTTCCTTGAGTTAATGCAATTATTTATACACATGATCACACACACACACACACACACACACACACACACACACACACACTCATTCTCCTTTGGGACAATAATCTTGCCTTGTGGGGACCCATAATGGAAGCTCCCAAACAAATCAAGCTCTGCTCCCTTCAATGCCACGTGGCTCCCCCAGCTAGTTGGAGAGAGGGGAGGGCATGGGCTTGGCTTATCAGGATGTGGCTGCCAAGGTTCCTTTCGGAAAGCACAGGGCCACAGACTTGAATAACTTCCTTGGCTGAACCTGGTCAAGGCAAATGAAGCCACGTGCTCTCTGGTCAAGCAGCCTCTCTCTGCACCATCAGGGGGTCCAGCATCCCTCAGTATGACTCTCCGCCCCTCAGTCCCACCCCTTTTGTTTCTGCCCCTCTGTGCCCTTGGCTGGGTTTTTGCCTGGATTGGCTTCCTTGGCACCATAGGAACTTTATTTTGCCTTAATATCATCCTGCAGGGTTCTTAGCCCCCTGCCCAGGCACAGCCCTAAGGTCCTCCTTGTCTGTGCTGTTGTGTGTGGGAGGGAGACCCAGGGGTGAGGGGTGGGGAGGGTCTTCCCATCTTATCATCATTCTGCGACTGCCACTCTGGACTCTGCAGCACGCAGAGGCTGAGGAGGCTGTGAGACACTCACCTGGTGTCCTTTGGGGGACAATGAAAGGCCTTCTCAACCCTAACCTCCCCCTAAACAGTTGTGTAAATTCTCGGGGTGCCTTGTAGGAGTCTGAGTCCCCCTTCCCCAGGAGGCCCAAGGGTAAAGTGGGAAACGGTCCCCAGGGAGAAGCCCCTTCGGCCTGAGTTTACTCGGGGGGAATCCAGAAGGAAGAGTTGGGCTGTTTATGTGGAGACAGGCCACACGCTGGCCTCGCATGCCCCTAAGAGCTGTTGGGAGACAGGCACACTGGTCTGGGTCTGGCAGCCCTGGAGCTGAGCCGCCCAGAGTGGCCAATATGTAGAAAGGTGATGTCAGGCCCGAGCCAGGCTGCTCTTCCCCAGGGTGGGTGTCACACAAGGGACAACGAAGGAGCCAGACATTCTCCAGGCAAAGCCCTGGCCCAGCTGCCTGCATGCTGGGGATAGCACTCCTGCTTCAGATGGGCTGTTTGAAAAGCTAATCTCTAACATCCCATCTGGTCTAAGATTTGACAAGCATCACTGGTGCCCACCTGAGTGCTAGCTGACTTGTGAAGGGTGGGAGAGACCTGCAGAGTCGTCCTGAGGTTCTGAAGAGAGACCAGGAGGACAGGAGTGTGGGCACAGGTTCTGGGCTCCAGGCTCACTTCACCTGCTGTGGGTAGAGTGTGCCCTCTGCAGACAGAATGGCTGGGAATTTGGTCTCAGGTTCTCCCGTCGCTGATGCAGACAGGATCAGAGGAGGAGGGATGGTGCACTGGGTTGAATCAGAAGAGCATGGAGAGGATCCCCAGGAACTACAGTGGGGGTACACTTTATTTACACGCAAGCATCAGTGCTAGCAAACTTAAACCCTAGCAGTCAGAACTCCCCACCAACATCTCCTCCCAATGGTGGTCAGGTACTGTGATTTTTGTCTCTTAGATAGAAACCTATTGCTTGCATTTCCAGAAAGACCGATGCTAATGCAGGTCCCAGTGGCGGGCAGGACAGCCCACACTCCTGTCCACCACTCAGGTAAGCGGGGAGTGTTCCCTAAAATCTCCAGCAAGCTACCTTATCTCTCACATGCCAATGATATAAGTAATAGATTCAGGGTGGGATTTCCACTATTCCACAATGAGCTCCTCTCTCTCCTGGGAGGAAGAACTAAATGAGAACCAGGAGCTGTTTTACTGCGAACTCGCACACCCAGGAGAGGGTGGCATTGGAGAAGGAAGAGACATTGCCCCCAGGACCGAGGAGGCATCCTAGTGCACCTCCACCATCTGATTCTTGGGGACGATAGGGATAGAGGGGATCTGTGTCCACTAGCAGTCATACGGGGCGGGGCGATGCATCTGTGATCATAAGTGCCAGTATAGGGTGAAAGGCCCCATTTATAGGTGCTATTAATCACTATGATTGGTAATTTGATTTAGAGTGTGCTCTCCTCGAGAAGGTGAACGCTTTCCTAAATCTACTTTTATATTGAGAGCCTCTTCATTATTTCCAACTAAATTTAACTTTAAAAAACGTGCTTTGGAAAAGCAGAGGTGAAATCCTCAGTGCAGCCGGTGGCCAGCAGTGTAATTGTAGCCATTAGAGGAGGACAAGAGGTCTGGGAGACTCAATTTATTTTGGCATTCATGCTGAGGCGCAGGCAGACACACCTGGGTTCCCAATGCAGGCTGGTCTGTGTTTCTGTTGCTTTAACTTCAGCTGAGGCATCTCGAGCCACCCCCAGAGCGCTCAGAATGCTGTGTCGCAGGCAAACACAAGATATGCAGAGTCAGGAGGCGCAGCTTTTGTGCTCATTGGTGCTGACATCCCAGGCACTTTGTGCCTCAGTTGTCATGTCTGTGAAATGAGTCCATACCGGCCTCACCAGATTGCAGCCAGGGTCACACAGCGCTCTCCCTAGTGCTTGGCCCAGCAGATGTAGGGAATTCCATAAGGTTACTTGCAGCTCAACTAAAGAGAAGTTTCAACCGAATGAGAAGTCTCCTTTCTAGCTTCCGCTTTCCTCATTTAGACCATGAGGAGGTTGGTCGACTTTGGTCCCTTTCATTCCTGTCATCCTGTATTCCTATGTCACGATTGTAAAATTAAGGAATCCAGGGGAAAGCATTGAGATGCTACAATAGAGTTCATAATAAAAACAACCTTGATCATTTGAAAGTTTCATGAACAAACTAGCTGGTTTGGCTCAATGGAGAGGGCGGCAGCCCACAAACTGAAGGGTCCCCGTTTCGATTCTGGTCAAAGGTAAGTACCTCAGTTGCAGGCTTGATCCCCGGGCCTGGTCAGCGCATGTGCGGGAGGCAACCAATGATGTGTTTCTCTCACATTGATGCTTCTCTCTCTCTGTCTCTCCCCCTCCCTTCCACTCTCTATCCTGGGGTCAGGCTTAACAAAACAAACACACACACACAAACAAATAAATAAATAGAGCACTAGAACTCATGTTCAGAAAACCCCCAAATAAGATCTGACTCAGGAAGCCAGACTTGCATATAGGCTCTGAGCAATTCCCACCCCATCACGAGAATGCGCATAAAAGGGTGTTCATCAGAGTGTTGTTTGTAGTATCTGGGAGATGAGGGTCACCCAGACATCCATTGCCAGAAGGAAAGGCTGAGTGAAATCATTGGGTACTAACTGTAGAGGACTAGCTAGAAACAACACACTAGTTATACACGCAGCAACACAAATGGATCTTATAGTGCTGAGTTATACAAGTCAGAAACGGGATGAACTCCAGAATATAAAGTTATTCCTGTAGGTTAAAGACACCAGTGTCCATCCAAAAAAATGACACATTCCAGGGACATGTAGACATTCAAGAATAGCGAACAAACACACCGGAGTGGCTGCTCAGAGAGGTGGGCAAAGTGAGGTGGGGAAGGAAGTATTTTCAAAAAGGATAAACAGCTTAAAAAAAAAAAAGGGGGGGGGGAGGACGTATAGTAAGAACAACAAAAACAAAGTGAAGCCTTTATTTATTTTAAAATCTGAATGTTTTGCCCAAACATTCAGTACTCTCACTCACTTCCCTCACTTGAGGTTGTCCTAGCTGCATTCTGGCGAAATTTCGAATCTATGGAGAGAAGAGAAACAGGTCCTCATGAGGGCCTCTGAAGAATGAAGGGGTGGCAACTCAGGTTTTGTTTGGAGAACATCAAGGTAGAGACACAATTTAGATCTGAATCGCGGGAACTTTCTGTGCCTCTTCGGATCTGCTCCTGCCCAGGAGGTTGGCCTCTGTGAACAGCACCTGCCTGGTCCCCTTGTCCTAGCTTCTTGATGGTTCCAGCCAGTGGAGTTGCTGACAGCAGAGATGAGTGGGCTGGAGGAGACAGCTGTGAGTGTATTGGTTTCTCTGGACCCTTCCATATCAGACCTCTGTTTAGCAGAGTCTGTGCTCCTCCACTGAAAGTCACTACTCTAATTGATTGGTCTCTTCTATAGCTCCAGCTTTTTCCAGCTCTGGTACCTTCTCCCACCTGTCATCCCTTCTAGACCTAGAGCTGGTTACAGTTTCCGCTGTGGGTCACCCCAGGGGCTTGGCCTTCCCTTCTTGTTGCTCCTTACCTCTACCCATGCATTCATAAATAGTTCTTTCTTTCTTTATTTTTAAATCCTCCCTTGAGGATATTTTTTCCATTGATTCTTAGAGTGGAAAGGAGAGGGAGAGACAGAGATAGGGAGAAAGAGAGAGAGAGAAAGAGAGAGAGAGAGAAACACTGATGTGAGAGAGACACATTGATAGGTTGTCTCCCACATATCCCTGACTGGGGCCAGGGATTGAGCCTGCAACCCAGGTATGTGCCCTTGATGGAGTTGAACCCGAGACCCTTGGGTCAGTGAGCTGGTGCTCTAATCACTGAGAGAACTGGCCAGGGCAATAGTTCCTTCTTTACTGGTAAACTCCTAGCCAGGACCCTGGTTGATACAACGATCACACCAGAACTAGTCAAATAGAATGAGGGTGTTGATTGCTCACCTATCTAATGAATGCTCCGATAACCTCCTTGCTGGGGAATACGAGACGCTCGTCGTCTGTGGCATGCGCTGGTGCCAGTTACTTAATGTATGGCTGGTGATAGCATGGGAGAGCATGCTGGTGGAGGCCAGCATTTGGGGAGATCAAAGGACTGAGCTACTTAGTCACTATGGCAACAATAGAGATTTCAGAGACTTCATGTGGGCAGATCGCATCTGGTCGCACGCGAGTATTCACAGAGAAAAGGACAATTTTGCAAGGCGCGATGTCCTTGAGAGGGCACAGGAGTGAAATCAGAGAGCCCCTGCGGTCATTCAGAATGAGTCTCTTATGTCCATAATAGCAGCTAAGGGCTGCACTCACAGCCTGATGGTCAAGACCCTGGCAGTGTAGAGCCCAAAGCTGCTGCGTCTCTTATGCTAAAGCCAGGGGCTGGGGGACAGAGTGAGACTCTGAGGCGGGGGATGGGGATTTTGGGTGGACATGGCTGCAACTGAGAACGGCCCTGAACATCCCTTGCTGCCCCTGCTGAGGGGGGAAACTCCATGCATAGACGTTCACTGCACATAGGCAGCTGCCGGGCTCTCAGGACGCACCTCCACTGTCCCAGGGCCTCCACAGGACAGCCCTGTGGCCAGGCAGGGAAGTACAAGGCCTGCTCCAAAAGGACCCAGACTAGGGATCTAGTTCAGTGTAGCGTGACCGAGTTCATTCAGTGACTCAGGGAACTCAAGTCATAGGATGCGCAGTTCAGAATGTTCATCCAAAGAGGAACTGACTAAGAAGCTGGCCTCTACAGAACAGACTCAGATAGAGAGAGGGGGACCGAGAGGGGGCATGGGGACCTTCTCTGGTCAGCTGCTTTCAGAAAAAGGATGGAGCACCCTGAGAATGCTCAACACAACCTTTGGCAAGTAACACCTGCTAAAGGCGGTCACCGAGCTTCATCTCTGGCCTCCCTCAAGCTGCTGAGTGAGGGGGTGACTGTCTGAATGTCCCCCCATCAGAGCCTGGCCCCAGGGTGACTGGAAACCCTGCTGCCACTTCCCACTGGCCAGATGCAGGTGGATGGTGCTTTGTGGCCATCAGAATGTCTCAGAGGGGACTAGTTAGGTTTGCAAAAAACCTCAGATTGTTTTTAATGGCTGAACTTTTACATCTCTGGCCACAGTGCTGTCCTTTGGGGAGCTGGCATGACGTGCTTGGTGAGGCACTGCTGGCCTTGCTGGCCTCCAATGCAGGGCTCTGGGCCACCGTGGGTACCAGCTTGCTTGAGCTTCAATCTTAAAATCCTTCGAGACTTGCACTCCGACACTGGAAAAGACCCTGCCAAAATCTGGGTTTCTAAGTTCCTATCTGTCTATAGATCGCCGTCTTTTCATCTTTTTCAGAAAGTTAGTCCCTGGAGGGCTCTGTTCATTTAGAGCTATCTTTGGCCTTTTTCTGAGTCCCCTAAGATTTGGCGATGTCTTTCTGATTGATATCTATGGATGAGCCATTTTAAGTGACATTGATAAAGAATTTATAGAACATGAAAAGAGCTTCCATGATAATGTTATATTAAGCAAGAAAGCCACTTACATAGTATGCTCACAAACGTTTAAAATATACTCCGGAAATAGCAGACATTCCTTTGCAGTGTGGGAAGAGGAGTTAACCTTTTACATCTTAGAAGTAATTTTTATAAAGACTATGCATTGCATATAGAGTAGAAATAGTAACACTATTTTCAATAGGGTGTAGAGTCACCATTCGCACTTGCACAGCTTATCCACTGCTGGGGCACCAGCCAGAAGGTCAGCTGGGGCGAGAATGCAGACCAAGCTCAGCTGTGGCATGCAGGTGCACCCACGCAGGCGCCTTCCTCTTTCTAATTCATCTGCCCAGAGTGGGATGTCTTTCCTAAAAGCTGGTGGAATCTCAGAACATGGAGCTGGTGAGTGAGCCGATCAGCCTCGTAATGAGGAGCTCCAGGTCCTAGGGAACTTCTCTAAGTGGATCCTTGCGTTTTGCATGTTCCGCAGCCTCCGCCATCACCGAGAATCCCGGATCAACTGTTGTATAATCGTGCTTTGCTGGTTCCAAATGGAGCCCAATCATTCAAGCCCGAGCCCCTCTGCTCAGTACGCATGCCAAGCGCAGCGGCAGCTTCGCAGCCTCGACTGCGATTTCAGCAAAACATGGTAGGTGTTCTGGCTCACCCAGCCCAAGACTCTCAGCGAGTGTTTTCTCAGAAGGAAGCTGGGCTGTCGCTGTTTGGTGCCAGTGAATGAGAAATTTCTTACCCCAGGTTTCGCAAATTGAGTTCTGCAGGATGTTAATGTGGTTCGTAGCCACACATCTACATATGCTCACACCACTGATGGAAGGACAATTTGTTCTAAAGTTTACATAAAAGAATATTAAATGAGCTGCTTCCTGTTGCCTCGGAGGCCAAGGACGGCATCTCTAGTTCACTCCCACATGCTGAAGAGACATGCTTCCCAGGACATGGACCCATTTTCCACCGCACTGGCCCAGCACCCCTTCAGACTTGGTATTAGGGGAGGCGGGTGGAGAAAGAAACTTCAGAGAGATGAAAAAGTGAAGGCTTTTCAGGGGGCTGGGAGTCCCCTCTCCACCAAAGAGTAGGGGTGCCTCCCCCACAGCTCTAGCCAAGCAAGGAAAACTTCTGGAAGACCTTGCAAGAACTGGACATGTGGTCCCTGGAGCCCCAGGAGGAGGAGAAGGGAGGGAGGGGAGGGAAGGGAGGGAGAGGGGTGCTTGGTATCTGACTCACATTTGAAAACATCTGAGAGTGGGAGCTGAGGCTGATGCTTCAGTTTCCCGGCTGGCAGGGAGCAGGAGAGCTGCTCTGGGCAGGGTCCCGACTTGCAGTTGTGACACAGAAAGCATGTGTGTTTCTGGAGAGCCCAGCGTGGACTCTGAGCCAAACACTCAAAACCCTAGGATGCAATTCCCAGTGAAGGCAAGTGGTTGCACTTTCTAAGGCATGGGCCCCTCTTGGCATTCCCCCAGTGCATAGAGGTTGTGACCGTGTTCAGTGTCATGTGGTTGAATGAGTTTGGGAACGCTGCATTATCAGATGGGTGGGGGATGGTAAGTAGGGAGTAGATGGAGGCTGGTCAGATTGTCTCAAAATCCTGTGCTGAGGATCCCTGCAAGGATCCCCGTGGTGGACAGGATGAGCAATCAGAGTTTGCTTAGCACTTAGGAGTGTGGAAGCTTCAGGAGGTGCTGCAAAAGATTGCCATTGATCTTGCTGCCCAGGAGGTGTGGACAGAGCTCCAGTGACCTGCAGGAAAGGAGTTACATTTGTCTTTCTGCCCGAAGGCTCTTGTCAGTTACGGGGTTCTATCAATGTAAACGGGGCACCCTGCTGGGGGGAAGGTGGAAGGGCCTTTTCTCTCTGCTCCTTCTTATTAGTGAGGATAAAACCATTCCTGTCTGGGTGGGAGACAAAATACAATACGGCAGTTAAAAAAAAAAGATTCAGGGGAGGCAGAGAAGGCATTAAAACCAGTGGCACGAGGCTGGCCAGAGAAAGGACATAGTGTAGAAGAGCAAGGGAAGGGGAAGGCTTTGAAGCCGGAGTGGTGGCAGGTCCAGGTCTGCCTGCAGAAGGCAGAGCTGGTCCTTCTGGGAGAGTTGCTGCAGCTCAGGCTTGGACAGCAGAAAAGGAGTAGGTTCATGGAGTCTTGTGGCTACTGGTCTAGGAGGAAAGACTCCAGGGTGGCCTGGAAGTCTGCCGAGCTGTGTGGGGGTGTCTGCATGCAGACGGGATCTGTGTGATCTGGAGGGGAGCTGACTTCCTGCAGTGACCGAGTGTCCGCCAGGAGGTACGGGACTGAGCAATCACTACCCACTTCTCTAGGATGTGTGGGCAAAGTGGATCCAACCACAGCGGCTTAAAATGTGTCACTAGTATTGATAGTCTGATGTGTGAGGAAGAAGACTGAAGGCCTCCAAGACACAGGATATTGACTCACATCACCACAGGATGATAATTTAGAGGAGAAAAGCAGGCATGTGGAATGAACCTTGTAGAAAACTTCAAAGAAGTGGGTCATGGCCTTCTGACCTGCGCTTTGAGATGCTAGAATAATGAGTTTGCTACCACCAAAGGCTACTGGAAATAAAGGGCTTTGTGGAAAGCAAACTTGCTTTCTTCATCAAGAGGGCTTAAAGCTGAAATGTGAGAGGATGCAAGGCGGACTCGGATGAACCAGCAGTCAGGGAACGGTGGAGCATGAAAAGTGTGGTCTGGCACAGGCATTCTCAAGCCCAGGAGCATCGTTCTCCATGAGGCCAACTGCTTAACGGAGGAAGGTTCTTTGATGAAGGATGAATGGGAAATCAGGCTTCCGTAGGAAAGGATCTCTCACACCAGCATGCATGGAGACTTTCACAGGGGAGTAGAGAACAAAGTGTTCCATTACTTCTTTGACCACAGAATCTTTTTTCCCCCAACCATCACATCTTAATGTATCCTACTAAAGCAAGTGATCTGAGTCACCCCATTTGGGAAACGCTGATCTAGGGGAATGTAACAGTTCTGTAGAATCCCTCCCGCAATTCTGCAAATTGTTGAGTAGGACAATTAGCATTGGCGAGAGCTCAGTAGAGTTCTAGTCTCTGCTAGAGTTAGGAACCAAGTTAGAGGCGAGCATCTAAGTAAGAAAGAAGGACATTGAGGAGTGCCTTTATTTCTAATCAAAGCTGGGTGCAGAATGTGGCTTAAGGTCTTTTAGTCATGTGGTTGTATGGACTTAACTGCATCTCTCCAAAGTTCACCTGTGGAAGCCCTAACCACCCAGTGTGATGTTGTCTGAAGCTAGGGTCTTTGGGAGGTAATTAGGTTTAGGTGATAGCATAAGGGTGGGGTCCTCATGATGAGGTTAGTGCCGTATAAGAAGAGAGACTAGAGAGCTCTCTTTCTCTCTCTTCCTCTTCCTTCCCCTCTCTCTCTCTCTCTCTCTCTCTCTCTCTCTCTCTCTCTCTCTCTCTCTCTCTCTGCCATGTGAGGACACAGGGAGAAGCCAGCTATCTGTAAGCCAGGAAGATAACTCTCACCAGAACCCACCCATTCTGATACCCTGATCTTGGACTTCCAGCTTCCAACAACTGTAATGATGTTTGAGCCATCCCATCCCTGGTATCTTGTTATGGCAGTCTGAACTAAGACATGTGGGCTTCCTAAAGTGAACTCGGCCCACACAGTCCTGAGGAACTCAGGAAAAATGTGGTCCTCTTCCATGAGAAAGTTTACTGCTTGGTTAAATTGGGCCAGAATTGTGGCTGGTGTGTAGCTCCATCATGTAGGCAAATGTGTTCTCCTAGACTCACCAACTGAATATGTCATGCCTTCTTCAGGGAGGAGAGAAAAAGGGGTGGGAGGAGCAATTAGGAATACACAAAAGTGTGTTCTTTCTTCACAAGTTCCTACTCAGCAAAGAAGATACACTAACGAGGAAGAATTTGGAATGATATTTATGACCCGGGTGACCATGAAATGAAACCAAACGGGGTGAAGTGAGAGTGATCTCATGGGTGTATAAGACCTGACATGGTGCCAGGTGCATGGTGTGTACTCAGTGAGTATTTGCCTAATGGCGAAATCTGTGAGATACAACTGTCTCCCTGTCTACTTGTGGAAATTCCAATGAGTTCATTAAGATGAAGAAATGCTTCAATGTCTACTAGTTCCATACGTATGGACCCACCTCGACTGCATATCCAGGTCTACATGCAGAGAAAAGAAAAGACTCAGTGAGCTACATGTGTCCTTGGGAGCTAAAAAGGAGGTCAGAAGTTTAGTGTGGATTCTGAGGACTTTTGGCAAAGAGTTAGGGGTGGGCACTGGGGGCCATGGCTCTGAGATCTGGGAAAATCTGGGACCTTTGTAATATTTTCTTCATCATGGATCCTTCCTTGATCTTCTTCTTCCACTTCCATTTGTTTTCATCATGGTTAACAGTAAAACTCATAAAAGGCAAAGTCCTTTGAGTTTATCTTTGGAAGCATCCAGAAGGAGACAAGGAGAGAGGTTTGGCCAGGCTTTGTGAGAGAAACACCAAGGACAGAGCGAACATGGGGTGAGTGACAAGGAGGAGTGCAGTGCCCGAGCTAGTGTGGGCCAGACGAGGGGCCATGAATCTTCAGCAGTCACAGGACTTTGGGGTTTCACAGGGGTGGGACAGATGCCTAAAGATGAAATATAAGGATGCAACTTGTTTTAATAAAACAGGTCTAAAATGTTGAGTTTGTGGACTAGCCATTGCATCCAAATAATAAACCTAAGGTAAAGCAGTTCAAACCTGAAAGGTGAAACAAAGGTTTATCGTAATGGACTCCAGGTCTTCTCATAACAGGCATTTCAAGGGACCAATTGGCTATAAAGCCCACACAAATTCATTAGATACACAATGTGCATTCCGTAGCTCTATATGAGTGATAACAATTGAGAATTGGGAATGCAGAGTAAAAAGTAATAATTGCTGAAGGTCCCTGTGTGGTTGTTGTGTTTTATTTTTAAAACCTCCTGATCTTTGGTCTTTTAGTTTACTCAGGTATATGCTATTCGCAGAATTGCAAGATCATGGTCAAGGGTTTTAAGAGAGATGACCTATGCATTGAAGGACAAACAGAGCTGCACCGAAGTATGGTTTTGAAACATTTTAAAACCAGTTTATTATTTTTAGCTTGCAATAACAAGAGACACTTGGAGCTATTAAAAACACCTTTAGTTCTGAAAGCTTTGGAAGAAACACAACTTTGCTATTTTGAGCCTGAAATTCTCTCCTCCAAATTCTTTCTTTCCCAAAGAAACCATTGTTCCTGTACCACAATTTCCTGACAAAGGTTGTGTTTTCTCAGGAACACACTTCTATAATCTGTGGGAGGACAAGGAGTGCTCAGAGGATTTGTGGTGTGATGTGCTCCTTAAAAAAAAAATGAACACACACACACACACACACACACGAGGGGACTAGGGGACTAGGGGCCTGGTGCACAAAAATTTGTGCACTTGGAGGGGTCCCTCAATCCGGCCTGTGCCCTCTCACAGTCTGGGACCCCTCGGGGGATGTCCACCTGCTAGCATGCCTGGCCAGCCTGGGTGAGGGGCTGAGGGCCGTTTTCAGGCTGCCCACAGCTCCCATTGACCCAACATCCCAGGGAGACTGGCTGGAATCAGGTTTATGGGGTTTATTTATCTTCTATATTGAAACTTTGTTGCCTTGAGTGGAGGCCTAGGCAGGCAGCAAAGCCTCTTATTTGCTTCAGCTCCATGGCTTCTATAATTGAAACATTATTACCTTGAGCAGAGGCCCAGCCGGGCTAGGCAGGCAGTTTCCTCCATCGCTGGTGCAATGGAAGCTTCCTGTTTGCTCTACCTCTGTGGCATTTGGCCGCCATTTTGGCTGGGTTAATTTGCATACAGCCACTCTGATTGGCTGGTGGGTGTGGCTTAGCTGGTGGACGTGGCTTAGGTGTAACAGAGTGAGGGTCAATTTGCATATTAACTTTTTATTATATAATATATATATATATATATATATATATATATATATATATATATATATTTTTTTTTTTTTTTTTTTTCAGAGAGGAAGGGAGAGGAAGAGAGAGATAGAAGATAGAAACATCAATGATGAGAGAGAATCATTGTCATTGATCGGCTGCCTTCGGCATGCCCCCTATTGGGGATTGAGCCCACAACATGGGCATGTGCCCTTGATCAGAATCAAATCCAGGACCCTTGAGTCCACAGGCCAACGCTCTAGCCACTGAGCCAAATCAGCTAGGATGACATGCTCCTTCTTTTCTATTCAGCCTCTTACCTCAGATGTCACTTTTCTCAGAAATCCTCATCTCCATCCCAGGGTTGGACCTATCACAGGGGGTCATTATTATGTGTATCCATGATGTCCACCCCTCTGGACAAGTTTTCACCTTCCTGGTGGCAGGGGCTATGTCTTGTTGTTTATGGCACACCAAGCACAATACTGACCTTCAATAAATATCGATTGAATAAGTGATCTGACAAAAGATAGAATTTCAAAGGACAGTGAGGTCTTGAAGGAATCTGGAGGCCAAACCAAGACACAAAGAATGAACACAAGGAAATGAGTTGAAGAGTAGCAGGGTGGAAAGGAGGAGAGGAGAGAGCAAGACGAGGTCCCTGTGGAGGGAACAGTATTTAGAACCCAAGGAAAGCCAAGACACAACCAAAATCTATTCTGTTATATCAGGAATATGATGTTCTTAAAACACTTGAGATGATAAAAATTCAAGTTATTAAAGTATCCTTTCCATGGGAAAAGAAGGTTAGGAGGTTAGAGATTTTCAGACTCAAAATAATGGATGATATGAGATCTGCAAAGAATTAAGATTGTGTACCAGTGAGGATATCAGCGAGGCAGACATCTGCTGGCAGTCTAACTCTGTGAAAACACATCAACTGATAAAATGTTGTAAAAGCCTCATAATCATCTCACTTTTCAGTGGCTGGTAGAAGCAGCAACGGAGACGGATGCTATGAACTTGACAGTGATGGACACAACACAGGGCAGCGATAAGGAAGTGGAGGAGTTTGATTTGAGTCCTCCTCTCTCCCTCCCTCCCATTTTCTCATTTTCCTTCAATGCTCACTGTGTATGTGGTGTCAGAGATACAAGATGAAGATTAATAACATTCCATTCATTTCTGTCCGCAAGAGGCTCACAGCCTGGGGAGAAAATCGCTAGCAAAACTTAACTCAAAAGTAATGTAAGAAGTGACATCTCTGGTGCAAATGGTGAGACTATAGAGAGTGAGGTGCCCAGGGTGGCACTGGCTAAGAGGATGGGTCCACTATGCTATTGCCCTCTAGAATGCATACAAGTTTCTACTTCAGTCAAGTGAGATATGCAAGGGGTTTTTCAAGAATTCCAAGTGGAGGTGGAAGCGTGGGCATAAACGGATGTCATGGTGTACTTAGGGGGATGAGGAACTTAGAGGGTAGTTGAATTAAGAGAAAAAAGGAAGAGCCCTAAGGTCAGGCTGGAAATGTGAGTCGGGAAACGGTGTCTGCCTTCCCGCAGTTGTACGTGTTAGATGAGTGGGAGTTATTAACAGCAAACTGATAGGAGGTTTGACACGGAGGAGTTACATGATTGGATTTACGCTCGAGCTCAGAACTGACTGAGTGGTTCATGGCACGGGAAGGACCAGTGAATGTAGATAATAAAACACAATCCACCTTACTTAGTTTTGAGGATCGTGGACTTTGAAAGGGTCAGCAAAAAGACAGGGATGATCTTAGAGCTTCGACCGTGGAAAGAGAGAACTTGTTAGGAGAAGCTACAATTTGTAACTCTTTAAAAAAAACAAAACATATTTTATTGATTTTTTACAGAGAGGAAGAGAGAGGGATAGAGAGTTAGAAACATCGACGAATGAGAGCATCAATCAGCTGCCTCCTGCACACCTCCTACTGGGGATGTGCCCGCAACAAAGGTACATGCCCTTGACCGGAATCGAACCTGGCACCCTTTAGTCTGCAGGCTGATGCCCTATCCACTGAGCCAAACTGGTTAGGGCTGTAACTCTTGATATACATACTGATTCATATATTCTATAAAGTTTTCTGAAGTGACAAATGTATGCCAAGGATTATTCTAGGTCTGGGATTAGGGCTGTGAGCAAGATGGCCCTGACTTCTGCCCCTGTGCCACGTAGAGTCTGCAGGGGTGGGGAACATCCGGCCTGCGGGCTGTATAAGGCCCTCGACATCTTTTGGTCTGGCCCTGCCAAGGCAGTAGGGATGAGCTAATTGTTTGATCAAATATAGCAGACTAATGTTTAAGTTGATAATGTTGTATGGCCCTTGAGTGGTGTTATAAATATTCAAATGGCGCTTGGCAGAAGAAAGGTTCCCTACGCCTGGTAGAGGACATGGTCACAGCTGTGAAACCAATTTAATGTCTAGAAGAAGGAGGAGGAGGAGGAGGGAGAGGAAGAGGAGGAGGAATAAACAACACGGCACAGAATGGAGTAGAACAGAAGCTATCAGGGTACATCCCACACAGTGGGAGTCAGACATGCTCCATTAAACCCTTCCTCCCATGGCCCCCATGACGGCACCACAGGCACTGGGTTGTGACGTAAGATATATATCTCACTATGAGTCACACTCAAGAATACAGAAAGCTGCTGGCTTTATGCCTGTCCCTGCTGAAGTCCCTTCCTGTGGCGACTCAAGGCCATGGTCCCCGTGCCTTCTCTGTGTACTCTACACCACCAGGCTCTCTCTTCTGCTCCTGGCACCTTTCTTATTCTTTTGATGCTGACTTCATGGATTTCTTAGTGGTGGCAAGGAAGTCAATTGGATGCCGAAGTCAGTGTGATTGGGTGGGCACTGACTGGGCAGATGCTGTGGGGCTGCCACTGGCTCCGTGAGTGGACAGGGAGGCAAAGGTCAGGTAATAAGAACAACCAGGAACGGAAGCTATGAGAGTGTTTTCTAAGATGAAGGCATAGAGCCTGCCAGAGCTATTCGCAGAAGGGCACCCTGGCACCTTGTGAAGATAGCAAAAATAAAAGAAAATGAAGTAAAAGTATCCTCTGGCATCCAGGAATCGCAGAGCTCTGACTCATTGCTAATGATTGCAGCTCAGCTCCCAGGGCCCTGGGAGGCTCCTAGCCAGTGTGCTGCAGGCAAGGGGACTGGGGTCATGCAGGTTGCTCTTCCTCTGCAGGTTCGGCCAGTCCTCCGGACAGCTCTGGAGAAAGGCCAGGTCAGGCCATGACAGCTCATGGCTCTGAGGCTCCCGGAGGAAAAGAACTTGAACAGGTTGCTCATTCACTCCACCAGCATTGTTCTCTGTGCTCAGCTCTGCATCGGGCAGGGGGATACAGTGATTGAGAAGATGGCCGAGATCCCTACTTTCAGACAGCTTCCAAAGATAGACAGCTGGTATCTAAACAGAAAATACAGACTTTTAGAGAGTGGTCAGTGCCGTGGGAAGTGATGGGGCCAGGTGATCGGAGCCGGGCGTGAGGGTCTCTGGGAGGAGTCTCTCAGGTGGAGTCTGCATGGGTACCATGTCCTTGGTGGGCCTGCGCTTGTCATGCTCAAGGGGCAGGAAGAGGGCCTGGTGGCTGGAGCTGCGTGAGGAAGGAAGGGGTCCCTGAGGCCCCACTACCCCTCCAGCTAAAGTTTGATCAGATAAGCAGAAACAACACCAGTTATATGGATAAGGCATTTATGATGGGGATTAGACCTTGTGCAATGGTGGGAACTAGTGATCGAGTTAGGTGAAGCTGCTGCTTCTAGACCTGGTGATGGGCAGTTGTGAAGGACATGAAGTCGGGCCAGCAGTGACCTATGCAACCGGTAGGAGCTGACCCCCTTTGCCACGGAGCTGCCCTCACTGGCCCAGGATGTGAATGGTTAAGGGACCAGATGGAGCGGGAGCTAGAGTCGCTGTAGCCATGTCAGCAAAGTGAGGCAGTGGGTCAGCGATGTGTGGGAGCAGTCATAGTACTTGGCTCTGGACCAACCTTCATGGTGTGTGTGTGTTTTTAAGAGCTTCCATTTTTTTCCTTCTGCTTCCAAATCCCATGGAAATGACTCCTGTGGCTAATGTGCCCTGGAGCTGCAGTGAATTCTGGGAGGCTAGTCCTGGACTACTGGATCAACACATGCTGCATTCTTCATCCACTTGGCCTACATTTCTACAGCTTTTAGCCATATTCAACTTCTCAGTAAGTACAATAGCAGAATACTGCTTCCACATAACATGGTTTTATATGTAACTAAACACACACTGACTGTCTCCCCCTCCAAAAGGAGGCAAAGTCCTTCATCCATCTTAGGGTGGTGTTCATTCTTTCTCTAAGTCGCATCCCTCCATTACTATCTTATAACTTGAAAATGGAGATGTAAGATTAAATACCATTAAGCACATTTTATGTTAGATGGTAGGGAAGTGAGGGAGGGAAAGAAAAATAGTTAATATATATGCAAATGTATTCGCTTCACAATAAGAAACACTCATAACTATTACAGCTCTTGGTTCTGCAACTGGCCATGTAGTGGTAGCTGATATCTATAACGTCCTTTTACCAGATGCATTTTACTTCCCTCTGCCCTCAGCTCCCTCAGGTTCTGTGCCTGGTGGTAGGTGACTCAACCGCTTACTCCTGAAGGGAATGGGTCACTGGCAGGCCCACCTGTGCTGGGTTGTAGTTTTCCACTTGACCTTCATCACAGGACATGGGAGGCACCTCAGGGCATCTCCTCCCAGACACACTCCCCTTCTTATCCTGATTGTGTAATAATAACCCAATTCCTGCTTGGTAGCCAGGATCAGGAGCCCTCTTTGCCTATTGGTCACTGACACCTGACACTGACAGTGACCAGATGCACATCTCAGCTTCCACTTCAATTGAATCGTTGCTATGTCCCCAGTGGCAGTGTTACACCCTCTACCCAGAATCCTCCATGTTCCCGCTAGCTGCTAGGCCTGGGAAACACAGAGGCGAGGAACATGGTCCCTGCCCTTAAGAAGCCACTGTAATAGGTGCTTCTGGGAGGCCTCACTCAGGAGTGATATTTAAATGAAATCTTAATAGTGGGAAGGATTTGGTTATGAAATGATTCGAGCAGGAGAATCTAACGGCTCCACTGGACCATTAAAGTAAAGGAGAGAAGACAAATGCCATGATTTCACTGATATGTGGAATCTAATGAACAAAATAAACGAAATAGAAACACTCGTAGATACAGAGAACAGATTGACAGCTGTTAGAGGGGAAGTGGTAGGGGGCTTGGTGAGACAGGTGAAGGGATTAAGCAAAAATAAAATAAAATAAAAATTCAACACCAAAACCTTACAGACACAGACAACAGTATGGTAATTATCAGAGGGGAAGAGGGAAGGGGGGCGGTGGAGGAGAGTATGGAGGGATAAATGGTGATGGAAGGAGATGTGTGTTGGGGTGATGAACACACAATACAATGTACAGATGATGTGTTATAGAATTGCATGCCTGAAACTTATATAATTAACCAATGTCACTCCAGTAAATTCAATAAAAGGCAGCTCTTTTGACATCAGCAATTTCCAAACTCCGCACACACACTCACGAGCAAAGAAGTATGCTAGGCATTTAATTAATACACATATAATATTTTCAAGATTTTGTGAAGTTTGTGATTTTATTAGCTTTTAGAAGTTTGTTTTCTTCTCTAAATAAATATCCACATTTGTATCTTTAAAAAAAAAAGAGAGAAAAGGAGATATAAAAGCAACAAAAATGCCGTTGGCCTCCTGGTTAGATATATGGGTTGAGAGGGGGCTGAGCTGGAGATTCTTGCATAGGAGACTAAGCCCAGGGACATCAGGGAGCTTGCCAGCTGTGACCTGCCTGTCATCACCACCTGGAGCCCCCCTTCCCCCCAATGCACAGCTGCCGAGACCCCCAGCTGCCACAGGTCTCCAGGGCCCAGCCATTCCTGGTTGATTGGTTGATGTGCATTGGCCTGGTGCTCTGGCTGAGAACTCAACGATGCACACGGGCAGTCTGGGATGTGAGCAGGTAAATGTGTGTTTCCTAACCCCACCAGAGCTGGGAGCCAAGTCTTGGGGAGCAAACACATGACCAAGTCTGGAGTGGGCGAGGTATAAGCATATGGCAGAAGGCCCAGGGGCTCTTTGTTGCTCTGAAGACCCAAGCCTTGCCCAGCAGATTGTGGGAAAGACCAGCTCTTTGGAAGGAACTGGAAGTTTTGGCAAAGCAGATGGATAAACAAGGCAGTTCAAGCCCTGGCACAGTTTTTGCACTGTTGTTGCTGCCAGCTTACTGTGTGATCTTGGCCAGGTCATTTTTCTCTGAGTCTTGTTCTCCACGTAAAAACAGGGACATCAGATTGAGTGAATGCTAAGGTTCCCGGCAGGTGCCTTGTTCCTGAGGTTTGAGCACTGAGTACAGGAGCTGAACCCCACACAGGGCAACTGCAGGAAGGGGCAGTGATCAAAACATGTTCTCCTAAATGACTTGATATTTCAGTATTTCAACAAATACACCCAAGTCACTATCATGGGAGGAACCAGAACTTGTGGAATTCTATGAAATTTAATACAATATTCTAAGGATGAGAAATGCACATAGTAGGACCAGAAATTACTATCATTGTCCCTCTCAGTGCCCAGGGTTCCTGAGGATGCCAAGCCAGGCTTGCTCAGTCCTGCTCGTGCCCTCGTTCATGTCTGGGGAAGGTTGGGGATGGGAATGACCTTACGCACCTCTCCAAATTCCTGTTCTCAAAAGAAAACTCCTATTTTTGCCAAAATGTTTTAAAAACCTGCAGTTGGTCTATGCCATTGGGCTCAAGGACTCCCTATCAAATTTGCTTCTATTTCTCTCAGAACCCAGATCTGTACTCAAGACTCAGAAGCCGGCTTGAAGAATAGAATGGCAGCACACAGACACCCTGATGCCCAGGAGGTGTGATGGCATCTTGTGATAGCTTTTTGCCGATCTTCCAATGCTTGCTGCATTTGTTCTTCCAGCTCATAGACACCTATGTGCCCACCCCCCTGAATTGCAACTAATGTGATTCTTTACTTACAGGGGCTTATGGACAACTGGCCACTTGGTTAATGAGCTGTAGACTTAGCAGGATCAGTGGGTGCAACCAGCAGGCCTATCATTAGGGCCTCATTTCTCAGAGAAATGAAAATGGCTCTTCCAATGTGAATGCTTCCTCCTCGAACAGGCTGATTTGTATCCTTAATCGTTACTCTTTTTTTTTTTAAAAGGGAGATGCGAAGTCAATTTGGTTCTCCCAGAGAGATGGGAACATGTTGCCACAAACAGGGACACAACAGACAAAAAACACAGACGATCTTGGACACTCCTGCCTGGCACCAGCATAATATGAATCACAGCTCACCAGCGCCAGCCCAGGCCTCTCTCCTCCCCAGAGTTCACAATTAGAGGTAGGTTTACCTTCACGGCAACAAATGAAGCTGAGGAGTCAGGACCTCACTTGCATGACATTCTCTTGAGGCTCTGGAGGAAACTCTAGCAACGTGTTTCCATGAGCCTGTCTGTCTTAGTCCGTCCAGGCTGCCATAACAAGTCCCATAGATGGGGTGGTTTATAAACACAGGACTTTCCGGAATGGCTCTGAACTTGTGCCTCTCTGCCACCTGCTTGGTGCGTTTCTGGTTATGTCCAGCTTTCCCTCTGTGCTGCTCATTCACTGCATCTTCAGAAGTTGCTTATAGCTTATGTCCTTATAAGCATCATCATTGTCTTTGCACCTGCCTCCTCCAGTAGACCACGAACTCCCAGAGGCAGGGGCTGCATGATGTCCACCTTCGTGCTCTGTGCCCTGTGCCCTGTATGGAATTCTTATGTCCAGATAGTGGCAATTGCATAGGTTGATTCCAATCACAGTTCAGTCCCTTATTTGGCTTTTGATCTTAGGCAAATGACTCAGCTTCTGTTTATGAAATTGGTAGATGATAGTATATACCTCAGAGGGTTGCTGTGAGCATTAACGTGGTCAATAAATTGGGAGATAATAGTATATACCTAAGAGGGTTGCTGTGAGCATTAACATGGTCAATAAATATACAGACAGAGTGGCACCTGGCTCAGAGAAGCACTGTATCAGCGGTAGTATCATTACTCTTAGTATCACCTACCAGTTTTAGGAGGTTAGCCCTCTGCCCACAAGGGCTCTCTAGTCAAGGATCTCTGGCCTGACTCTGGATCTGGCTCTGCCTCCAATGTGCTGTGTGTTATCAGGCAAGCAGCTATCCCTGCCTGAGTTCCTACTCAGTACGGGAGACTAGGGGCTTGGTGGATCCTTCTAACTGGGATGTCCCACACTTTTCATCCTCTGCTTGGCCAAGAAACAACTTCCTTCTAAATTCCATTAGCTCAGATAGAAGAGGTAAAAAAACAAACAGACAATCGATCCCATTGCAGCTAAAAGTTTTCTCTTTGTAGCACCTTCTAAATGTGAGAGACAGAGAGAAAGTTCCATACATCTGTAGTAAGCCAAGAACTTGACTAAAATAATAGCAAGATGGGGCTGCAAGTGAGCTAGCTGCCTTCCCACCTGCTAACTGGATCCAGCCTCCCTCAGTCCCCACACATTAAAAGCCTAAAGGAGGCCCCCTGAAAACAGAGGTGGGGCTCATGGCTGTGTTACAGAAGAATAATCAGACCTCAGGGGCCTGCTCTCCCCGTATCCTGCCCCTTGGCCTTCTCAGGGGTCAGCTAAATGGTCCATTTATTCAACAAGACACATGTTGGCACTGGGAGGAAAGTTGGCCACTGCCCTTTTATAAGCACTTGGCCTTACTTCCTCAGACTTTAAAACATCTCACCTCGCCCCTAGATCCTGGCCCAGCATTTCTAAGGTAAGGATCCATCAGAGGAGCCATGCCATGCAAAAGTCCTATAGTGGAGGCACTTTCCGGGAACCAGAAGAAGGTCAGAGCTGCTAGACCCTGAAGGATGTGGCATGAGATGCGTGAGCAGGGGCCAGTTCTTTCAGGGCCTTAAGCTTTTGTGCAATAGTTTAGTGTCCAAGAGAACTGGAAAGCCTACTGGCTGGTTTCAAGTAAGGGTAGGGATAAGGATGGGGGCTTAAGTTTAATGGAAGGCTAGAAAGCAGGATGAGCCAGAGGAGCTGGGGCATGGAAGGTCACCCAGGTAAGACTTAGGCACCAGGTAACAGGCACGAGGTGGTGCCTAGAACACAGGAAGCAGGCAGAACCTGGTTTCTAAAACTGGGACACAGATTAGCAAGAAAAGCAGCAAGGGCATCCTGCCTTAGGTTGTAGTTCAGTAGAGTCTGGAAACCACACCCTCCTCATTCCTGGGGAGATGAACTATGGCCTGTTCCTGGACAAGGTCAACTGAGTCTGCAGGTGACACCAATCTGGGACTAGAGGGCTACAAAATGGGCCACACAGAGTTTAGGGCTTAAAGTCAGGGGGCATCCTGAAGGATCTAGGCTTGACCCTGTCTTTGAGAAGCTGTGGAGGGGAAGGGGGATAGGGAAAGGGAGAAATATTGAAGTAACACATTCCAGGTGATACATCAAGACTTGCTCAGCCCCTCTCTAAGCAAATAAAAAGACTATGCTCTACAATTGTGTAAAAAGCATTGAGAAGAAGGCCTACTTCCTTATTTTCCCGAGTGCATTTGCATTCAGAGTCTCCCTAGCTAAGAGCTTGCCAAGGTCATTATGATGGGCATTTTCTCTTGCAGGGACCTGCTAATTTATTTCATTATAGCCATGCCTCTCCATTCTCCAAGGGTACTTAATAGACATCTAAATTCTGCTGCCTCCTTTAAATATGAACCATGGGAAAGGCCCAGTGATTTATTGGGTCAGGACCATTCTTCCCATTCTGTCCTCCAAATTTACTCCACCCTCAGTTGTTACAGAACCATTATCCCCCGGTCTGGAGTAAGGCCCACTAACTAAAGAGCACATGAACACAGATGGATTTCTGGTGCCTGTCTTTGGAAGGAGTTCTGTCCAGCTCAGGGCCCCAAGGGGGCAGGAGAACAGGAGGGTTCATTTGGATGGGAGGCAGTGTGATCTCCTGGAAAGAGACAGGACTCCAGATTCTGGTTCTCATTCTGCCACTTCTCATCTAGTTATTCATGTGAAAATGTTTGCCCTCGTATTTCCTAAGTGCCAGACGTGGACTGTGCTCTGAAGGCTACTTGAAGTCCTGTAATAATATAAAAGTCATATGGCCTTAGTTTAGTACCTCCATTTATCCAACTACAGAAATTAAAAAAGTTCAGGGGAAATAAATCTAAATTTCAGTTTGAGGTACATCAAGACCGTCTTCACGGAAGAGTTAGCATTTGAACTAGGCTTTGAAGGATGGAAAGGGGCTGAGAAAGTCTTGCTGTATCAAGACTGGCACGTGTAACTCATCCTTTCCAGCACAGTTTCTGTTCACATCTGAAAAATGGAGCAGCTTTCCTCTAGGTGTGTACATGGATCAACTTTTAGTGAGCACCTTCTGTGAGGCAGGGCTGAGATAGACACTGGGGATAAGGTGAAATGGATGGGGTGTCTTAGTCAGCAACCCGGAAAGACATCACAATGAGAAGTGTGATTGCTAGTCAGGAAGCCATCTGTTAACCAAGTTCTGGCTTTCCCAGGCAAGCCCGAATCTCTGTTTCAGGACCAAGGCCAGCACCCTGACCTGCCTTCTCTGGCTATCATTGATGAGATTCTACCATTCTTAGCATCTACAAGCATTTTCAGTGTTGGTGCCTAGTCCTGAGGTGTTTTACAGACATAATTAATGCCATCAGATATGGTTGGGGGGGGAGGAGCATAGATGTGGAAGTTTCTAGTAAAAAAAAAAAGCATATAAACATGATTATGGAAGGAATAAAAGTACGGATTATTAAACAAATAGTGGTGATGAAATGATAGATGCTGTGGTGTATGTGGGAGGGCCTGATTGAAAGGCAGAACGCACACCATGAAGCATGTGCAGGAGGCTGTGTGTGCAATGATCACTCATCAGGAAGGAAAAGCAATAATAGTGACACTATTCAACCCCCCACAATTTGTCAGGCACCTTCTAAGTTTTCTCTCTATACGTTAACATGCTTATTTCTCAAGAAAATCCTTGAGGGGTAGGAGTCACTATTATCGTGATCTCCATTTTACAGATGTGGAAACTGAGTCACAGAGTGGGCAAGCAACTTACCCAAGATTACATAGTTAGAAAAAAAAAACACGTATTCTCCTCCCTCTCCTTCTCCACAAACATATATTGAGTCTGTACTATGTGAGAGGTAGTGTTCTAACCTCCATCTATTCACCTATTTCCAGGTAACTTCATTTTGTCCTCACCACAGTCTGCTGCGGTGGGCTCTAACCATGGCTGTCGCCCTGAGATTGAGAGAGGTCGAGTGACAGGGACAAGGAGCCAGCGCTGAGAACTGAATCCAGCCCACCTAACGCCAGAGCCTGCCTTTGCCTCAGAGAACATGAAATGCAGAGTTTATGTAGAGAAGGGGACCCAACAGAAATACTCAAGTGAAAACCCAAATGGCATTGTGGCCAAGGGCTCAGAACAGGGAGCAGCTGAGGTTTCTCCGGGGTTTCTTTTCACTTCCCTGCTTTATGCTCCATAAAGGACAGTGGACGAGGGGCTACGGGGAGCTGCCCTGGGCTCCTGAAGCAGACTGAACGGCCCGGGACTGGGAAGCCTGGCGCTCGTGTGCAACCAGCCGCGGACTTCAGACAGATTACTTTTGCTTGGATAAGTGTGTTTCCTCATCTGGAAAATAGAGGAAGTGGAGTCTGATCTTCACTTCATATCAGTGCTTTTTATAGAAAAGACTGGGTTATATGGAATGCCATGACTCGGCTGTGGGAGAGAGCCCGAGTTGAGGATTGACACCTGCACCTCACTCACTCACTCACTCACTCACTCACTCACTCACTCACTCACTCACTTGGCTGTGGGATCATAGACCCCTATCACCAGCTGGAAGGCCTCTCAGAGGCTTATCCCACCAAATCCCCCAAAGTAGGAATCCCACCCAAAACATTCTGAGTAATCCTTTGTGCCCACACCTCCAATGATAACAAAATACTGACATCTCAAGGATGTTCTCCCCATTGTTAAAAAAAGGTCATCAATGGAGAAAGTTACCTTTCCATTTAGTGGGAAGTTGCCTTCTCCTACTGTTCTTATTCATTTAAAACAGGCATCCTCAAACTACGGCCCGCGGGCCACATACCGGGTATTTTTGCCGCCGCTGCTTGTCCTGCTTAAAATAAGATATGTGCAGTGTGCATAGAATTTGTTCATAGTTTTTTTTTTTAAATTATAGTCTGGCCCTCCAATGTTCTGAGGGACAGTGAACTGGCCACCTGTTTAAAAAGTTTGAGGACCCCTGATTTAAAACATTGATTACTGCTGACCGGCTGGCCATGTACTCACCCTTGAGGAGCTGCGCATGTGTTTGAGGATGTGAGATGATAGAGATAGATAGGTAGCTGTACACAGCAAACAAAAAAAAATAAGAGTTGTCAGAAGGCCAAGCCCAGGGGGTTCACACAGAAGGTACAGAATGTAAGTGGCAGTGAGACTTGGAGGAGAAAGAACCCACTGCGGGCTGAGCAGCTGGGAAGACCTATAGGTGGTGAAATCTCAGGGGGCTCTTAATGGAAGAGTAAGACTTGAACAGGCAGAGTGGGAGCAAAATGAAGGGACAAGAATGCAGGGAGCCTGTGCCTTTTGCCCTTCCAAATTCTCCCTAGTGTGTGAGAAAGTGAAAGGTCAGAGCCAAAGTTTTCTCCAGATTTAAAGTGAGAGAGAAAACTAAACTGGGCTGAAGGGGGAGTGAGCATTGCTGCTCCAAGCACGTTGGGACTCGGTGGAATGGGATAATGTGTCTGGTGGTTAAAATCTGGAAACTAACAAGAGTCACACCGGCTGGGGTAAATCTCTGTTTTTCCCCCTGATAGCCTGTGGCCGGGGGCAACCTCTTTACCATCTCCAAGGCTCAGTTTTCCTATCTAAAAAATGGAGTCAATAACGGGATTGCTGGGAGGATAAAGGGAGACATATGTGCAGGTAAAATGCTTATTGCATGGTCCGGACGCTTGCTGGGCGGTTAGTGAATGTGAGCAGGTATTGTTGCTTCCGATACATGTGTTATATCGCCTACACTCTTGGAAATGTGGAACCACTAAGCCTCTGTAAGCTTCAGGTTGGCATATTTTTCTCCCAGGGCTAAGCCATTTATCTTACAAGACCCAAACTGGCAGCCAGACTATGTTCTTTGCATTGTTCCAGATCCTTTTCTGGCAGGAGGTAGTAATGCCACCCCCCCACCCCCACCCCTCACCCTCTTGTCACCAAGAGGCATCTTAGCTAAAGGAAAAATAGACCAACAGACCAGAGGGAGGAATATAGGCACTAACCACAGCTCTGTCACTGACCTTGCATGAACCAACTATCCCATCTTGTCCCGTTTCTCCATCTGTCGAGTGAGGGTCTTGGTCCATCCTGATAGTGGCTGAGGCCCATCTTCCCTTGCACCCTGTGGGTTTCAATACACTCATGATCACTACTCAGATGAGCTCTTGTCTTTTTCTAGCACTTTCTGCACATCATCATGCTCCCCCATCTATTATCTCATCTGCATCTACCACAGTCCCATAGCACCAGGGCGGCCATTCTAATTCTCCTTTGACAGACGGAGAAACTCAGGTCTGGAGGGGAGAAGTGACTTGTTGATGGAGCCAGAGCCTCTGAGTAGCTGCATTTGGACTTCCTATCCTTAGGCTGACTTCATCCCAGGGAATCTTAAAAAAAGTGTTATTTTGTAAATTGAAGTTGTTTTTCTTCTTCCAAATGAAACAACCTATTTAATTTCTCTTCCAACAGCAATCTTTGTACCCAATTCCTCTAAACCTTTTTCATCTCAGTTGCCAAAACTTCAGGTTGCTTGCATACAAATATGAATTTGACTAATGAGACTTGAAAACTATCTGATCACATTTTCCAGTTTTACTGCAAGATGGAAATTAAAGAGACATGCCGAGGTTGGAGTAGCAGAGCAGTATTGGGTGTTTCTCCTCGAAGGAAATCTTGGTGAAGGCTGAGACCTCTGGGTGGGTGGGCAGGTGAGGTAGGTACGTGCGCCCATCCAAGCTGCCTAGGTTAAACTAGAAAATATACTTGCCTGTTTGAACTATGGAAACTTGAAAACACAGCGTTTAAAAGTATGAAGACTAGAGAACACGGACTAGGTTTTGAGTTATACCTTTGTCACTTACCAGATGTGTGAGGCTATTTACATTTTCTGGGCCTTCATTTTAGTATCTGTAAAGTGATGCTACTAATGGCATCTACATCATAGATTGTTGAATATTGAAGAGGGTCGTTAGTATAGAGTATCCTTCATAATGTTGGGTGCGTACCAAGAGCTTTGAAAGTTTACCTGCCATTAATATTGATCTAGGACCTAAAGCACACTTGTGAGTTAAAGTCCCCAGGGCCTTTGCATCTGTGCCCAGGCCCCTCAGTTGAGCTCTGATCTACCTACCTACCTATCCAATCAATGGCTGTTCTAGAAAGTCTTGGAGGTACATTGATCTCGACAGATCCCAGAAGGAACTAATGATCTTCCTCCCATAAGGGAGAGTGGGTGTCCTGCTCACCTCCATGTCTCCAGTGCCTATAACAGTGCCCAACAGGCCATAGGTGCTCAGGAAAATTTGTCCAAGATTCATTTCAGTGATTACTCTGGAGACAAGGATCAAATGTTTGCTATGGATCAGATTCATTGCTATCATTTCTTCATGTTATTTCTAGAACTTCCCAAGTCATTTTGATTCAGCGACAGAAATTATTATCAGGAGATGGTCAGAGGAGCTGGCACAGAGCTGGGCATGCTTTGAGGACACAGTGATGTTTGTGGATAGACGGATCTCTACAGGACCTTTGCTGTTAGGTTGTGCCTTTCAGCTGACTAGAGTATATGCAGCATCTACAAGGAGCATATAGAATTAGGGGTGCCAGTAGCATTTCATAAGATATTTGATACTTAGCTGCTTTTCATTTTAATTCATTCTCACACTCTCTCTTCTCCCGCACTCCCACTGAGCTGCCTTCATGGAACAGATGTCTTTATCGGAACAGATGTCTCTGCTGAACTTTCTGGGATGGCTCTGAACCCTCCCCCGGGAGACTGTCACTAATTCAGCCCATGGCACCAGGCACACACTACCAAACACTTGTCTGTCCTATTTCATTGTCTGCTGGCTTGGGTAACTACCAATTGAAAAAAATCCTAGGGGTCCTCCTAGCCTTCCTTTGCCCCATGTTGTTTTTGATCCAAATAGCAAACTTTTAGCTTTCTATAAGTCTGGATTTTAGAAACATAACCTTTTTATAAATTTACTGTATTCATGTGTGCAGAGGAGTGTGTGTGTGTGTGGGGGGGATGGAGGTAGAGAGGTAGGTGGAGGGTTAGAAATGGGTGCTAGTGCCATAGGACAGGAACTAGAGAGTAAGGAATTCTTAATTGACTCAATCAAGGTTAAGGATAACAAGAGAGTCATATACAGTCAGAGACTTTCAAGGGCATCATCAGTTCAAACACCAGGCACACCAAGTCAACCCATGCCAGGGTTACCAACACAGAGAAGAGGATAGGGTCTCAAAGCCCAGAACTGAGAGCTTGGCTGGGATGGAATGGGAGAAAGAGGAGATCAGGATGGGATGCTTTATGATCATAGTGTTTGGGGGCCAGAAGGCTCACGAGGAGAGAGAGGTGGGCCCAAAGCAGGAAGAAAGATTACTTTGTTGGAAGGACTTTTGACATTACTTTGTGACCACAACATCACACTGACATTTGAATCTTGATGCAGAGTTGATGAAGAATTTTAACGTGTGCTAATATATGAGACCAATTCTGCTTGAATGATTAGAAATGATTCCATTTCCTCATTTTATAGCTGAGAAAATTAAGACACAGAGAAGTTATATGACTTGTCCAAAGTGACACAGCTAGGAAATGGTTGAGCCAGGAGTCAAACAGAGTTATGTCTACCTAGAAGTTTTGTTTTTTTTTCTTTTTCTTTACTCCACAGATATTTATTTAGAGCTTACCATATATAATACTGTGCTCAGTGCTCAGGAGACATAGTGCATTAGAGAGACGAGGGCAACCCACTGTGCTGTCCCTTACATTCTCTCCATTATAACTATACTAGAGGCCTGGTGCACAAAAATTTTGTGCACTTTTGGGGGGGAGGGTCCCTCACCCTGGCCTGTGCCCTCTCACAGTCTGGGAACCCTCAGGGGATGTCGACCTGCTGGCTTAGGCCCATCCCCTGGGTGATTGGGCCTAAGCTGGCAGTCAGACATCCCTCTGGCAGCCCGGGAGCCCTCAGGGGATGTCCACTTGCCAGCGGGAAGCAGGCTTAAGCTGCAGTCAGACATCCTTAGTGCTGCTGAGGAGGTAGGAGAGGCTCCCATCAACACCGCTTTACTGGCAGCCTTCAGCCTGGCTTGTGGCTAAGCAGAGCTCCCCCTGTGGGAGTGCACTGACCACCAGGGGGCAGCTCCTGCATTGAGCGTCTTCCCCCTGGTGGTCAGTGTGTGTCATAGTGACCAGTCACTCCCAGTCTTTCTGCTGTTAGGGTCAATTTGCATATTACCCTTTTATTATATAGGATTATAGAGCTCTTGATGCAATGAGCAGAGTGACTGTAGCCTGTGCAATGATGTAGCATATCTGTTCACTGAGGAGACACTTTCCAGCCACAATTAATAACAGTAAGAGCCAGCACTTATGAAAGGTTTATTATGTGCCAAGCATTGTAGGAAATGCATTTTAGGCATTATGTAATTTTTCTTAATGATAACCCTCTGAGGCAGGTGCTATTGTAACCATTTTACAGATGAAGACATTGAGGCTTAAGGAAAAATTTTAATTGGTTCACACAGCTAGTTATATTAGAGGTGACTTTGGATATAGGAGTTTCTGACTCCAAAGCTCAAGCACTTCATCATTTGGCCTGACTGTGACTAGAAATTGTACTACCTGAGGTAGAAAACAAGAGCGATGATAAGGAATGTATTCGAGGTGGGATGCTATCCTGGACTTTGTTGGGAGTTGCATTTTTCCTTCTCCTCATTCTAATGAATAGGGCATTGGTTCTGTAGGATCTTCAGCAATGATAGGGAACAGCCCCTCTCTTGAGAAGGTCTTGTGAGATGAAAACTGATTAAAAATCTAAAGGACTCAGTGATTTTTTTGTTAATATACTTGAAAAATAGAATTTAAATGTAAATCTATTTGTGAAAGAGTAAATTTAAATAGTTTAAAAATAAGTGAAGTATTTAATGGTAATAACCCAGGACTCAACTTCAATTTCTATAAGCAAACACTTAGGCAGAGAGAAGTATGCTTATGTCTTCATTATATAAGGGAGTAACCATGGTTTCATTCTCTAAATTGATAATAAGAAAAGGACAATTTTAAATGTTTTTAATGCACAAGGAATTTGAATTTAAAAATATATTTATCTCCTTTTTTCAATGTTCCATGAATGGAAAAGTGTCCCACAACTATGTACAGAAGGGGAGAAGGTTCATTAGCTCATGAAAAAAAAAAAAAAAAAGAAAAAACTTGGAAGGAAGAAGTGGCAACTAATAAAAGAGGATAAAGATCTTGAAAGAACACATAATTGGAAGGAGATGTTGAACAAAATTGAGAACTGAGAACTTCCAAATCTGAAAGAACAGAAAGCACAGGCAATTAAAAACTCCAGGATAATAAAGTAAGAGCACTATGAAAAAGAAATGTAATCACAATAATTTCTAGTTTTATAGTGAATAATATTTTCAAAGCCCTAGAAATATTAAAATTATTAATTTTTATATTTTAGGATCAAGTTATAGGGAAAGCATTGAAAACATACATATAATTTAAATTTTTTAATACTATTAATTTTGAGAATATAAGAGTAGAAAAAATGTAAATGTTGGCAGGTAATAGGAGAAGAGGAATGATTGAAGAAGGATAGATACTACTTGGTGGAACAAAAATATAAAGATACTATATTATTTGGAGTTCAGAAGTGACTAATAATTTGTTTGTCACAGTATTATTATTGCCTATTATCTTGGCATACCTATTAGCATTGTGCCGCCCTCTCAAAAACATCCTGAGATTCCAAACATTATGAATCCAAAGAGACCCACACTGAAACATAATATAATTAAATTGTCAAACTTAAAAATAAGGAATCTGAAAAGTGGCAAGAGAAAAACAATGTTTTATGTATAAGGGAATTCTCATGAGACTATTAGCACATTTTTTTCAACAGAAACTCTGGAGGCCAGAAGGGAGTGGCATGATATATTATTAAAAGGGTTGAAAGAAAAGAAAACTTCTGCCAACCAAGAATACTCTACAAATCAAAGTTGTCCTTCAGAATTGAAGGAGAGTTTTTCAGATAAGCAAAAACTAAAGATATTCATCACACTATACCAGCCATCTAAGAAATGTTAAAGGGACTTCTTCATGCTGCAATGAAAGAATATTAATTAGTAACAGGAAAACATGAAAGTATGTCTCACTGGTATTGGTAAATATATAGTTAAATTTAGAATAGTCTAATATTGAAATAGTGATATATGAATCATTTATAAATGTACTATGAAGTTAAAAGAAAAGTATTACAAATAATTATAATTTGTTAATGTATACATGAGGTAAAAAAATGTAAATTATAACATTGAAAACCAAATGCGGGGGAGAAGAGTAAAAATGTAGTTTTAATGTGAATTTGAAGTTAAACTATTACCAGCTTAAAATAAACCGTTGTAAATCTAAGATGTTTTATGTAAGCCTTGTGGCAATCACAAAGCAAAAACGTGTAACAACTACACAAAAGATAAAAAAAGAAAGGAAATTAACCATACTACTATAGAAAGTCAGATACTCTCAAAGGAAAAGAGCAAGAGAAGAAGAAAGGACCAAGAGAATTACATACAAACCAGCCAGATTATAATTAACAAAATTATCACCATAAATCCATACTTATCAGTAATTATTTTACATGTAAATGGATTAAATTCTCCAATCAAAAGACATAGAGTGGCTGAATGGATAAAAATCAGGACCCAACTAAAGCTGCCTACAAGAGACTCACTTTAGCTTTAAGGACACAACTGACTGAAAGTGAAGGGATGGAAAAAGACATTCCATGAAAAATGGTAACCAATGGAAAGTTGGGTAGCTATACTTACACCAGACAAAATAGACTTCAAGACAATATTGGGAGCCCTCAGGGGGTGCAGGCCTGGGCAGGGGACCCCGAGGCCCCTGTATTGCTGGCTCTGCCTGTGCCCAGACCACTGCAATCGAAGGCTCCGCCCCTGCCCTGAAGAATGTGAGGGGAGAGGAGTGGGAGAGAGAGGAGTTGGGGGGAGAAGAGTGTTGAAACTAATAGTCTAATAGTCTCAAAAAGAGAAAAAGAAGGTCACTAAATGATGATAAGGAGATCAATCCAGCAAGAGGATATAACATTTGTAAATGTTTATGCACCCAATATGAGAGCACCTAAAAATATAATGCAAATATTAATAAACTAGAAGGAGAAATAGACAGCAATACAATAATAGTAAGGAACTCTAATGCCCACTTTCAACAATGGAAAGGTCATCCAGAGAGAAAATCAGTAAAGACACTTTTGATTTAAACTATCATTAGGACAGATATTTACAGAACCTTCAGTTGATTAGTAGCAGAATACAACTTCTCAAGTGCACATGGGACATTCTCCAGAGTGGGTCATATGTTAGGCCATAAAAAAACCTAAGCATCCATTAATGGGTGAAAAAAAGATGTACATATCACATCTTCTTTACACACACACACACACACACACACACACACACACACACACAGAGGAATATTATTAAGCCATAAGAAAGAAAGCAGTCCTGCCATTTTGGCAACATGGATGGATCTTGAGGACATTGTGCTAAGTGAAATAAGCCAGACAGAAAAAGACAAATACTGCATGGTATCACTTAAATGTGGAACCAGAAAAAAAAATAGTCAAATTCATAGACACAGAGAGTAGAAAAGTGGTTGCTAGTGCCTGAGGGTGGAGAAAGTAGAAAGAGGTTTGTAAAAGAGTACAGCTCTTGCCCTAACTGGTTTGGCTCAGTGGATAGAGCATCAGCCTGTGGACTGAAAGGTCCCACGTTTGATTCTGGTCAAGGGCATGTACCTTGGTTGCGGGCACATCCGTAGTAGGAGGTGTGCAGGAGGCAGCTGATCAATGTTTCTCTCTCATCGATGTTTCTAGCTCTCTATCCCTCTCCCTTCCTCTCTGTAAAAAATCAATAAAATATATTTAAAAAAAGAATACAGGCCTGTTCAGCTATAAGATGAATTAGGTCTGAAGTTCTAATGTAAAACATGATGACTATAGTTAATAACACTGTATTATATAATAAAATTTACTAGGAGAGTAGAACCTAAATGTTCTCACCACTTCCCTCCCCCCCCCAAAGAAGATAAATATGTGAGGTGATCGACGTATTATTTAACTAGATGGTGGAAATCCTTTCAGAATATATACCAAATCACAATAATGTACACATAAATATATTTCATCAATTTATATGTTATTATTTTCTTCTTTATATTTTCTTAGGTTCAATCTCTTCTTTGGCAAATCTTTTGAGAAAGGCATGTAGATTGGTTTTCAGGTTTTTTTCAAAGCTATACATTTCTCTCTAAGTATGGAAATTATTTTCATTACCATTCAGTTAAAGATTTTTTTCTTTGACACAGGGTTATGGAGGAGCACACTGCTTAATTTCCCAATCATGTTGGGGTTTTTCAGTTGTCTTATTATTACTAACATCCAACTCATTTCCTCTGTGGCCAGAGAACCTGCTCAGTAGATTTGTTGAGACTTTCTTTATGGGCCAGCATATTTTCAGTTTTAGAAAATTTTCTTCTGCACATTCTTGAAAAAGTATGCATTTTGCATTTTCTAAATGCATGTTTTATATTTTTTATTATTATCTAAAATTAAATAAATACTTGTCATTTTGAAGTTACCATAATGGATGCTGGGGATTAAGAACTTCATTTAAAAGCCCTACTTCCTATTCTATTTTTTTTAAAGATTTTTTAAAAATTGATTTTTAGGGAGAGAAGCAGAGAGAGGAAGAAAGAGAGAAGCATCAATATGATAGTGAGACATTGATTGGCTGTCTCCTGCACACCCCCTTCTGGGGATCAAGCCTACAACCCGTGTATGTGCTCTGGAATCAAACCAGCAACCTTTTGATGTATAGGACGATGTCCAACCAGCTGAACAACACTGGCCCGGGCCATAGTTCCTATTCCTAAAGTGCTTACAATCTAGTTCCCATCCCACTTTGAAAAATAGGTTTATGAAGCTAATACAACTATCTGTAATCTAACAAAAACACACGTTTTATTTTATTTATACTATTTTCTTCCATAAATATCTATTACTAATCTTAATTATATAATTAAGGCAAATTTACATGCTATATTTAGAATATATAATATATGTCATATAAACACATATCCTATATTTAGATATCCTATATAATAAAAGCATAGTATGCAAATTATCCCCTTAACCAGGAGGTCTACTGGGGAGTTCAACAGGGGGTGGGGAGGGCCAGGGGAAGGGAGAGAGGCCTGGTCAGCAAAGGCAGCCTCTAGGGACCCTACCAAATTTCATGCATAGGGACCTTACCAAATTTCATGCATAGGGACCCTACCAAATTTCATGCATTGGGCCTCTATACACACACACACACACACACACACACACACCACACACACACACACACACACACTATAATTGGAATATATATCCACACTGGCAGAGTCACTGGAGTAATGGTTATGGCAGTCAGAAGGGTCCAGGCCCAGTGACAGACTTTGTAACTGACATGAACTGACACCTACCTCCAGAACACAGTGGTAAACCAGAGCAATATCACATAAAGTAGAAATTAATGCTTCCAGCAAAGCTTTGAGAGATTGCAGGAGTAATGAGGCCTATTCGATTCCCATTTAACTCATCTGTTCTGCTGCTGCAAAGGCATTTAGACCACAGAGGATGCAGTAGGTTATCACAGACTTAATCAAGTGGTACTGCTACTCGCAGCTATGGTCCTGGATGCTGCCTCTTCATTGGAACAAACCAGCACCATTCCCGGCACACACAGATAGGACCTAGCAAGTGGTTTCTGTCCCATCTCAATCACCAAGCAAAATCCAAATCAGCCTGTGAGTGCTAACCTGGTAAAGCAGCATACATTTATTGTCTTGATCCCGGGCTATGTCCACTCTCTGGGTCTTTGTCACTGTAGTTGGGAGTGGGGAGTGCATGATTATTCTCATAACCTGCCTATCATCCTGGCTTGTTACATGATGACACTATGCTAATTGGCAATGGTTAGCAGGGACTATCAAGCACCCCACATACCTTAATATATACTTAATATATAATATATATATATATATATATATATATATATATATATATATATATAGTAACATGATGCAAATCGACCAGCAGAACAACCATCCAGACAACCATCTGGATGATCATCCGGGACCACGCTGTGACAACCATGGTGCCAGGCCAGCCAAGGAAGTGCCATGCGATTGGTCGGGGGACCTGGCCATTGCCCCATGATCACCCCGCAGAGGGAGGTGCAGACCACTGGCCAGCAGGCAATCAATAGGGGGGCTCTATGATTACCCCAAAGAGGGAAGCCTAGGCCACCAACTGGCAGGCTGCAGCAGGTACGTGGGGCCTCCTTCTGTGAGGGAAGCCTGGGTCCCGGGTGCTGGTGGCTGGAGGGTTCTCGGGTGCCAGAGGGAAGCCGGTACTGGCAGCTGGGGGAAGGAAGGCCTACTCTTGCAAGGAATTTCATGCATTGGGCCTCTCTCTCTCTCTCTCTCTCTCTCTCTCTCTCTCTCTCTATATATATATATATATATATATATATATATATATATATATATATATATATAATTTATTGATTTCAGAGAGAGAGGGAGAGACAGAAACATCCATGATGAGAGAGAATTATCATTTGGCTGCTTCCTGCATGCCCCACATTGAGGACCGAATCCACAATGCGGGCATGTGCCCTGACTGGAAATTGAACCGTCACTTCCTGGTTCACAGGTCAATGCTCCTTCACTGAGTCACACTGGCCATGCCCCACATACCTTAATAAGACCCATCAGTGTCAGAAGGTAGAACGTTAATTCTGTTAAATGTCCCATGCCTAGCCTCCTGATGCCGTTTCGAAGGTCCCGTGGCCCTCTGCTTATCCGTATTATGCCCCTGAAGTCAGAGGCTGGCTGTGTGCTTTCATCACCCGCCACAAAGAAAGCTGCAGCACTTGGTGGGCCTCTTTGTCCATGGCAGGCAACATGCATTGTATCTGGTCACACTCCACTGACCCATTTATTGAGTAACTCATAATAATGACAGTTTCGAATGGGGCTTAAAGCAAAATAAGGCTATAGTATGTCCTGTCTGTGGTGCAGTGTTACAAAGCTTTTTGATGCTACAGGCCTAATGGGACTGAAGACGTTTAAGGCAACAGTGATTCTGTATGAAGCCCTTAGCCAGCCCCGAGAGGTGCTTAACTCCTGGGGTTTGTAATGAGGACTCTTCTGTGACAGTTATTTGTTTGAAAAGCAGCTACTGGACCCCAGTGGAAACCTTGAGACGCCACGTAATGATGCCTGGGTTCATTGCGGCTTTGATGTTATCTGTTACATGGAAGCATAAAATTAGCACGTACAATAGCATCTAAACTAATAAAAGAGAAATAGTAAAATTAACCGTTTCTCCGAGACAGGTAAGCCACGCCCACCAGCCAATCAGAGCGGCTGTATGCAAATTAGCCCAGCCAACATGGCGGCCGCCACTCACGGACCTGAGTAAACGGCAGTTTCCATTGCGGCAGAGCGAAAGTAAAGCTGCGCCCGCTCCGATTAAACTGGCTCTAGCGAAACACACCTTTGAAACAATATAACAATCATAGAATCCTTGGGAGCTGAAGGAAAGAGCAGCCGGGGCATCACCACTAAGTAACATTGTGTCATTATAGACGCTGCGAGGTGAAGCAGAGAGGAGGGTTCGTTAGCCGGCTTAAAGGAACAGTGTATCAATTATAGGAGATAAACAAACTCCAGAAACCTGCGTCCAGCCAGCCTTGCTGGGACGTTGGGTCAATGGGAGCTGTGGGCAGC